>BRDA01034580.1:0-29351 GCA_036984385.1 Crenuchus spilurus | reverse complement strand
CATTGATTGTGCAAGAATGGACTGCTATCAGTCAGGATTTGGTCCAGAAGTTGATTGAGAGCATGCCAGGGAGAATTGCAGATGTCCTGAAGAAGGGGCAGCACTGCAAATATTGACTTGCTGCATTAACTCATTCTAACTGTAAATAAAAGCTTTTGTTACTCATATGATTGCAATTATATTTCTGTATGTGATAAAACATCTGACAAACACACAAAAACCAGAGGGCAGCAGATCATGTGAAAATATATTTGTGTCATTCTCAAAACTTCTGGCCATGACTGTAGTCCTATACTACTACTACTACTACACAAGGCCCAAGCGATTGTTTTTTTTCATGTGTAGAAATACAATTATATAAAATTAATTGACAGCAAAGACCTTAAATGATAAGGATCTGGTCTTGTGACCAGAAGGTTGCCGGTTAGATCCCCAGACAGGACATGACTGAAGTGCCCTTGAGCAAGGCACCTAACCCCCTAACTGCTCCCTGGGTGCCAGTGGATAAGGGCTGCCCACAAATTTCGGGCACAAATTCTCACAGCCTAGTGTGTACGTTTCACTGCACGAATTTTTACTGTCATTTTTGAAGTGCGTTTGCCTTGACTGGATTATTCGGCGTCAGCCTTTTCACATGTGAAGATCATTAAGTCCAAGTATGGTTCCACTATGACTGATGATCATTTGGAGGTTTGCTTGAGGCTGGCTGTCAGCAACTACTGTCCAGACTATGCATCCCTGACTGATTCCATTCAGTGCAAGTCATCAGAGTAAAGTAGGCTAATGACAAACTATGTACACAGTTGTATTGTGTAATATGGGTTCATGTAGTTATTCAAGGTACACCAGCATACATTGTACACATAAATCGTCAATATATTATAAAGATGTGTCTTGCATTTTTGTAGTAGGTAGATCATTTTGACTTGGTCATTAGATAAGTAGCTTGCAAGCTGAAAAAGTCTGTGCACCCCTGATCTACATGTTAAAATATTAGCTTACAGCTAGCTTTTATAAAACGGTGTACTTGTGTAATGTAGAACACAAACTGAAAATGGAAAAACCACATTTATTTTTAAAATGGTACAGTAAGAGTAAAATTCATAAGTATGATAAAATGATCATTACAAGTGAACAGAACACTTATTGCGTGAACTAAATGTGGTTAACATAAAACATCTGACATTTTATCAAACAATACAGGAATAACATTCTAGTTATTCAGTTGCTCATAAATTTAAGTTTGGCCATATTTTGAGTTTCCGTTAGAGAGGTTTGAAATGAAACTGCATGGAAAAAGAACCCAAAAAGAACAAGGTCTTATCTATAATGTTTATTTTTCATATCATAGAGCGAGTAAACTAATGTCAGGACATACTGTTATCCATATTCACATGGTGGAACAAACAGCTTCCCCTCATCTTGTTATGCATACTGAAGAGAAATTCGGAAAAACAAAGGCAAAAGAAAAAAGGGGGAAGTGTAACTGACTTTCACTTACCCAGACTAAACAAGAGTGTTTTACAGATAAGATTACAGGGGCTATTTCACAAAGTAGGATTTTTAAGCCAAAAACAAGTTTGTCCACTAGTAGGAATTTGGCACCTAGCTTTCCGATGAACCCTGCTTTGTGAAATTAACTAGGTCTTCAGTTTGTGTTTGATTTGAACACTTTGACAAAGTTGTAACAACACAACTGAGCTAACTCAAAATGGAAAGAAGTATAGTTCCTACAATGGAAATACTCTTAACATCTAATGATAATGACTGCCGACTTCACTTTCCCACTTTCGCTCACTCATATGAGCCCAAGGACTCTTCTTTGAAGAGTTTTCTTTTTTGGAAAGCTGAACAGTAGTTCCATGGCAGGGAGGAGGAATAAAACGTCCTACAATCAAGTCATGCTACAGTTCTTCATGTGAAGTTGAATGGGGATAGATTCTAAAGAGGACTTCCAAATAGAAGAGTTCTCTCAAAAGATGGACAAGCAGACATGTTTCAAAGGATGACGCTTCCCTCATGCCACATTGAGAAGATCCTGAATGGCCTTTTGATGCGTTTCATTAAGGGTTGATACACACTGTGTCCACAGTCCTCCAGAGACCTGAGGATTAGAAATCAGAAAATAATGAGCCCCTGAGACAGAGGTGTTGCTGAATGGTGTTTTAAGCTCAAACTCTGAGAAATGTACATCAACAACAGATTTACTGAAGACACTCACTTGTACTTGACGGATGACATTTGCCAATCTCTTGCTGCAGTCGTCATCACCTTTGATAGATTCATTAGCAACCCCCTCAGCAATGATAATGAAAATCTTGGGAAGGTTTGTATTGTCAGGTCCAAGAACAACAGGGTTGTTACTGTTGAGAAGAGACCAACCGATAAGTGTGAATAAAGCTTAAAATAAGCAAACATCCAAATTATAGGAGCATAAAGAAGGAACTCACCTTTCAATAAGATCACACAGATAATTAAACGTGTGGACAGCCTCCTCTTTGTCTTCATTGAGCGGCAACCATGAGACCCAATGAGGAAGGACCTCGTTCACATTTAAGCACTCTGGTCGATATCTCATGACTTTGCCGACAGCAGAGATGCAGTTCTCTGTTGCATTGACGTTCTCTTTTGCTCTGGAATCTGCAGCTTGGATCACCCCAATCAGGAGAGGAATGGCTTCTGAAAGAAGGGATGGAAAAATAAGACCCATCAGTACAGTTACGTGAACAGCACAGTATAAACAAAACAGGAAATATATACAGGTTGAATCAAAATTTTTAGATTCTTGTGAGAAACAAACACGCAGACATGGCAAACAGCAGGAAAAATGTGTTGCACCGAGAAACGAGTGGTAAAACAAAGGCCCTCTCCCAAGTGCTCACCACAACAAAGACTTCACACCTACCCCATAAATGTTCAATCTAGAACCCAGTGAATGAGTAAAACAGTGTCACCTCACATCGTTTTAGAAATAAAACCACTTTTTTATATAAACTGTAATGAGCAGTGTGTAGCCAACACCTGTTTATTCAGTTCTGAGCTCAAAAGTCTTGGCTAGAAATGCTGAGTGATTTTTTCACAATATATCTGAATTTTTTTTTTTTTTTTTTTTTTTTTTTTTTTTTTTTTTTTTAACGTTTAGAGCAGATTTTTGTCTCTTTTTTATATTTTAAAATACAGATTTATGACACTGGAAAACATTTTTAGATGGGAATAATTTGTAAAGTGAAGGAATGTCAGACTATATCTGTGTCAAAAAATACCCTCAGACTCCAGAGGGTTCAGTGATTTCAGACCTCACCTGTACAGAAGGGCCTGTAATTCTCGCCTCCAAACTGAGCCATAACGCCAATGCCATATGCTGCTGCCTGCCGTACCTCAGGGCTGGTGTCACAAAGAGACTGAATCATGGGTCGCAAGAAGTACTCTGCATACTTAAACGAAGAGGGGCTGCAGTGTTCGATCACATCATCAAAAATACACAAACCCCACTGCCTGTCTGCCCAGGGTCTGTGTGGACACTACAATGAAAGAAGGAGGTTACAGTCAATATTGGTAAATGAGTAAAACCCTGGTGTTTCCATGAATCCTAAAATTAAGAATCAAGTCTTATTGAACTCTTAAGACCTATTTAAATTAAGCCTTAAATGATGCTCACTCAAAAAAAAAAAAAAAGAAATTATATATATGCGCACACATGCAATTAAAAGCAGTACATTCTCACAAATGGACACATCAATTAAATGCATTTCTAAGTATTCAATGATTAACTTAGTTTAATTATTATTAAACATTTTATTTGCAAGTGCCTTTCATTATACCCAAGGACACTGAACAGTGCTACAGCCAATAAACACACAATAAAAACTAAGATTCACAAACAAAACAAGCAGCCATATGTAAAAAAAAAAAGGATAAAGTTAAACCAAACATGCATAAAACAACAAGTCCGTCACAATATTTAACCAAAACAAAGCCTGCAGTACTCCTTAAGATTTTAAGATTAATGCTGCTCCAAAAAAATTAAATAAAATTTGAATAGCAAAATTGCCAGAATAGGTTTTCAAATGCTATAAAGCCAACAATTTTGTAAAAGTGTAGTCTTTTTGCTATTGATATACATTTTCTGGTTTTATCATGATTGCCACACAAAATAAGCTGCAACCACTCAAGAACATGACGGATCTAAAGGCTACTTACTATTAGATTGACTATGAGTTGTAGAAGCTGCTCAAACCAGGGAAGAACTTTTTCCTTGTAGCTGCTCAATACTGCATGCAAAATGTCTGACACCTTGGTAAGTATGTACACATCGTTCTCATCCTAGAAAAGAAATCCAAGAATTATTCAAGGTACAACAACATACACAAGATAAATGAGTTAAGAAGAAAATATCAGAAGTAGAAATTAAAAACATCACATACCTCATCTTGTAATGTTTCTTCAACTTGCTCATCATAATCTTCGTCCTGTCTTTTGGCTGCACAGAACAGTCAAAAGATGATTATCAGCGTGGAGCAGAGAATATGAAACACTTCTCAGAATCTTTCTAACGAGTCTCACCTTGCCTAAGTTCCTGATTTTTAAAGTGCTCCTCTAGTTTCCCTTTCAGAATGCCTCCCAACTCTTCGAAGTGCTCATTGTTTAGGCAGCCATCTCCCATTGACTCAATACACTGAAGAAAAACAATGTGCATCTCATTACGCTAAATCTTAACCTGCAAACTCGTAAGTTCAATGATGAACACACAGAAATCAAAATGATAGAGATTATAGGTGGAGCACTACCTTAGCAAAAGAGTGCATGATTTCAGACAGCACATCTGAGTCAGGTTCAGTGCCAATAGATTTGATGAGAGCATCACACATGAAATGCCACATCTGAGTGAGGTACTCTGGGCCTCTCACACGAGCGCATTCCAACAACAGAGGCATGGACTCCGCAGCAGCTACTCGCACACTTAAAGCACGAGTTAAGGAACAGTTGGAATTACTCCAGAATGAACAGGTAGCAGTAAAACTAAATGCACAGGATGTCATGGTGCTTAAGCCCTTCATGTTTTATTATTGCCCACCAGTTCATTCCATAGCTATGTTGAAGACTTACTTTATACTAGTGCATCTCAAAGAATTCTGACAATTAAAATGTAAAAAATCTAAAGTCACTTCATATTCATTACATGTAAAGTGATTTCAAACCTTTATTTAACATTTGAATGGTAATATACTCAAACTCAACAACTTTTTATTGAGATTTTCAATTTATGACATAAGCCAGCGATTCTCAACTGGTGGGTCGCGACCCAAATGCATATATTTTAAGACGGTCAATGCTTATCTGATTTTGTCCTCGTCTTTTAAATTGAAAACAGAAACACAGAGGCAGGCGTCAGACGCATGCAGCCATTGCGTGCCGTATTCTCGTTGCCATGGTAACTACCATTTGCCAGTTATCAGTGTTGCCAAGTCCACTTATTATAAGCGACTTTGGACTTTTTTTGAAGTCGCTTGCAAATCTCGTGAGTGGCAGGTTGCGTTTTTTGAGCTTGTTTTTGAACGTGAAGTTGCTTATTTGGGCTTGACTTGACAGCTCCCCATAAAGTGAAAGATGAGAAGCACAAAAATGTGCACACTGAGGCTAACAAACATGGGTTTCAGTGCCCCAAAACACAATGACAAAAAACTAAGAAATAAGTTTATGTATGATGTCAATATTTACCTTTATACTGTTTAAAAGCGGCCTCTGTTTTACCGAATGTTGTGGGTTGCCAATTGGGCTTATTTTTGGCTTGTTTTTATAGAGCTGGTTTCTTTTGCGAGATCTGGCAACACTGCTGGTTACTCTTCTGTTTAAATTTGTGATGACGTTCGGAAGCAAAGAATCGGGTGATAATTTAATGCTACATGCTTTTAAGAGTTTATAAATATTTAATAAGATGTAATGTATTATTTTATTAATGATAAATATAATTATTTTGTTATTAATAACACTTAAGTTATTATTAGTATATTATAATCATATCAATTTGTAAGTAATGTATTAATATTAATTTATGTTCCAGCACCCCCTCAAACCCCCCGAATCAAGCCAGTTGTGTCTCCACTGAAATTTCTATGTGCACATGCATGTTTCAATGTGTTTTTGAAGGATATTTTTCAAAAATAAATTTGCTTAGTTTGTATTCTATAAAAGTGGTTCATAGCTTAATGACCATGACAAAATGTGAGTCCCAGGCCGAGACCCCCCGACATAAGCCATACTTATGTATGGAACATAAATGAGTATTTCCTTCTTTGAATTAATTAAGAACACAAACTCAATATTCTAATTCTTGGAGAGATACACTAGTAGTTTCAATTCTAAAATTAAAATTCACTGACTTGGTCCTGGGCCAACTGCTAAAACAAGCAAATAACCTCACTTCAGTAAACAATGAAGGCCAACTAAACATTCTCGTTGTTCTTAACCGGCAGTCTGGTTTCTTAGAAGGAATATTCTACACTTTTGGGCAGAAGAATTATTAATAACTAAGGCTAAACCAGACTTAACTATAATTGCATTATATCAAGATGAGTTATCTGTTTGATTACTCACTGTCAAATTTGACACTAAAGAAGTTTGGAGGCCCTTTTACGGTTATGTTAGAGTTAGCACTCTGATCTCAGTGCAGCCACAGAAAAGTTAGCACATAACAGAAGATTAACTAAGTCATGAACAAGATCAAAAGCACATTAAATATCATTTAAAATAATTTAAAAAAAAAACTTAACATTTGTCATGAATGCATTAGTATTATGTAAACACTGACAATGCCAACAAAATACATAAAAAGGTAACACTTTATAACTTATCAATAAGCCATTAACTAATGATTAATAACTAAAGTCATCAGTTCATGAGAATTTAAACATGAAATGTTTATAAATGAGTTCATGTAGTTACTAAAGATTGTATTCATTTTTGCAAATGTTAAATCATTAGTAAATCACTTAATGAAATTCTCATGAACTAATGATTTGTTTACTGTTATTAATCATTACTTAATGAGCTATTAATGAAAGTTATTATAAAGTGTTACCAAATAAAGTTTACAGAGGTTTATAAAATCACTCCACTTTGTGTGTTGTGGCTTTTTGAAATTTTTTTCCCCTTTTCAGCCTGGACTACAATACAGCCATTAAAGGTCAACATCTAGATGGAAGATCAAGGCAGGTAAAGGATATCATCATGGAAGTAAAATTTCAGCAAAGGGACCATCAACTTCACGACTTGCTCTGTATACTCCACAAAACCTTCCTTCAGCTCCTTAGCATAGCAGACCTAGCAAATCAGATAAAATATAAGACATACGTTATGTCTTACAACATAAAAGCATGTTTGGCGTAGAAGCAGAAACCAAAAGATGTTTGCTAAAATTTAGTAAATTATGAAAATGTAACTTGACAGCTATAGACTGAAGAGACAATGATAAAAGTTCAATATGGCTGAAAAAGGACAAGTGAAAAGTTAGGTAGATAAAATTGCAGGAAATCACAACATGGTATCATCTACAAGCATAAAACATTGTATTGATGTCTGTTCTGATCTGATGCCAATGTTGGGTTAAAATCAAAAGCACTCACCAGCATCTGACAAGCTGTAGCCTTCTCTTCTAATCCAGCAGTCTTTATTCCAAAGCTTTGCTGGTCTCCCAGATTCACAAATTCCCAACCATCATCTTCAGACATGTTCTCCATATCCTGAGCTAAGAAAAGATAAACAATCATTTCTCATGATGTCTTGATGGTTTGCACTGGAGCCATAAAAAATGCTTATTTTGAAACTGTAACCTAAATGGAGCAGAGGGTGAGCAGCAAAAAGATACATTTCTGAATACTGTGTATCTTACTGTCTAAGAGGGCAACTTCAGGCTTGATTGAAGCCGTTTTCATCAGAGGGCCCATAACCACAGGCAGGTACTGCTGGAACTCTTTTCCCAGAATCTTACACATCCTGGCCCATGCTGATATCATGTAGGAGATCTATAGAACATGAAGACAATACAGTAAAACATTAATTTTGCACCATAAAGCAAAGCCACTACAAAACAATTGCTATACTCATCTATTTTAACTTGACCAGATCCAGAACCTCAAATTTGATACCAAGTAGGGATGTCCCGATCACGTTTTTTCTATTCCCGATCCGATCCATTAATTTTTTAGTGTCTCCAGATACCGAGTCTCAAACCGATACTTCTATTTTCTAGATAAGAACTAGATAATACTAGTATAATAGATAGTACTAGATAATAGTATATCTGTGATATGAAGAGTTTTAAACATTTAATGCATATTTTAGCGTTTAGTGTATATAGCTGAGCTCATCAGCTGCATATAAAACACTTAAGTGTGAATTAAATGTGTGTTAAAGCAGATAAATACAAACAGACTGAATGAATGACGCTTAAGTTTGGAATTGTTCCGTTCCACCTTAAACAGCGCAGCAGTAACAGTGAGGCAGCTCAAGCTGCCTACAGTAACTGCTGTAGTATTTAAGGTGGAACGGAACAATTACTATAAGAGGTAACAAATAAAGATTTACATAGAAAACAGTTCACACATCATAACTGTGGATCTCTGGTCTAATATTAAAGCTAAAATATACTACTTAAGTTA
This sequence comes from Crenuchus spilurus, assembly GCA_036984385.1. Lineage (NCBI taxonomy): Eukaryota > Metazoa > Chordata > Actinopteri > Characiformes > Crenuchidae > Crenuchus > Crenuchus spilurus. The sequence continues at coordinate 20,694 of BRDA01034580.1, read as the reverse complement.
TAAAAATAAGCTTATCTGATTTCCATAAAGTACAATAAAATACTTGTTTACAAATGTTAAATGAACAACTTTGCTTCCTACCTGCTGCTATTAACGTTACTGCACACAAACCTCCCATACACATCACATATGATCAGATATCAGACATATTAGTCACGATTAATGAGAAAATCCAAAAGCTAACGTAGTGATACGCAAACATTCACTCTTCCTCTCGGCCAGCGCTAAAGCCCGCATCCGTACTCTGATTGGTCGACACGTTCCCAGAAGCTTACAGTATTCACATCAGATTGGAGGATTTTGCCGCTTGTCACGCTTAACCTCATTCCCATTGGTGGGCTCCAAAAACAGACTATTCAATAGTGAACCGTGGACAGAGATTGGAAACCAAACAGCGCCCACTAGTGTCACAATCCGATCAGAAATGCAGATACCGATCAGTTAAAAAAAATGCAGTGATCAGCCCGATTCCGATCTTTGAGATCAGATCGGGACATCCCTAATACCAAGATAATCAATAATATGGCCAGAATCCCCAGTGAGAGATAATTTAAAACCTACTTTCATTTAAGATTACCTCTAACAACCCACTGGTTCAGACTAGCAAATGTTAAGTTCTCCCTGTTAAATTACATTTACTAATAAGAATATTCATCACTAACCTGTGGATCATCATCTTCCAGGTCATTGAAGTCCGTCTGTGTCTTCAGGAGTAACTGCATTACTGCTGAAGCATCAGGCATAAACTACAATAGAAGAAAAGGAAAGGTAAATAAAAAAAATCAAGTAGATTTACAGCAGTTATACATCCAAAACCATTCATTTTTCACTTTTGCTCATTCAGCAACAGACCCAATTAAGGCAATTTTCTTTCTTTCTGATTAAAAATACCTAAACAGATTCTGTAACAGAAGGTGATGGAAGTTTCATGTAGGTGCAGTAAATACATTTGACTCAGCCCTGAGCTCTGATCAGTGAGATGTGTTCCCGTATACACACAAAAGGAAACTAGAAGCAAAAGGTAATCTGACTGAAGGTGAAAGACAGCTGGAATGCATTCTTTCCTGTCAAATTTTATCTTCCTGGCCCAACATACACAATTGTGTACCTGTGACAATACTGAATATAAAATATACAGACTCTGGCAATCAAATTTGAGAAAGAGGATCCATTCAAACTTCAATGAGCATTGACTAGTTCATTGAGATGCATGAAACATACCTTCTCCTTGCCTACAGCCAGACCAATCAGGCTGATGCATTCGATGGTCTTGCCTCTGAGCAGACGAAGCTCCTTCTGCACAGCGTTCTCTACAATGTGTTTGAGGGACGGCATGAAGAGGTCATAATAAGGAACAAACTTCTCCTCTGCAGTGTCGGCCACTGAGGCAATAGAGGTCACCACCTGCTCTAATACCAGCTTGGTGCCTTTCTGAATCAGCTGAGGAAAAACAAGAAGCAGAATGTTTATCTGATGTTCAGTGAAACTTAGTCACATCTTAACTAAATCAAACAAGAACAATTAAAACACTGCCATATGCATTTCTTAGAGCTTCTCTGAATAAAGTTTAATGTTCTTGGTGCACTAGTTTGAGTGAAACAAGTACTAGGGCTGCACAATATCCTCTGTGCCTTAGTACTACTTTCTATCCTTAAAACAAGAGATTAACTGATCTGCATTTCTGGGGTCAATACCAATCACCAATTGTTTTTCAGGACATTCGGCTGATCACCAGTATTGACTAAGGGTAGGACTGGATGCCACATTTTCAGACCATGAATCAAAACGCGGGGCTCTAGTAATGTTCTGTGCCTTGTCTCAAGATTAAAAATGTACAGTGATACCTTGAGATACGAGTTTAATTTGTTCTGTAACAGAGCTCGTAAGTCAGTCAAGTCGTATATCAAACAAATTTCTCCCATTTAAAATAACTGAAATAGCCCTGTGAAACATCCCCAAACCATCCTAAATTATGGATAAAAAGACATGTTTTGAATTAAGAAACACACATATATACACACACACTTCACCAATGCATAACAAAATATTTTAATTTCAGATTTCAATAAATATTAGCGTAAAATAATTTTTGGGGAATTCTCGCTGTAGCATTTTAAATTTGCAGGGAATTCGATGTGCATGGTACTGTGTAGATGCGTAGTGTACTATGTACAGTAAAATCTCTTTTCCCATTTCACTTCAGCATCCGACTGCTGCCAAGAAATTCACAGCCAGCGCGCACACGCGGATGACTGGTCTGCAGGAAATATTAACAGTATTTAACATAAATGTATGTTAATAAAATTAAATGGGTTTAAGAGTTTAAAATATTTTATATAATTTTTTTTCCAAAAAGTATGCAAGGAGGTCAGCGCATGAAATTGTACTTGATTCTGAGGGTAACACGTGAAAAAGAATGAGATGCAGGTGTTGTGCTGCCCATACTGGACCTTTGCACCAATGCGCCAACTAGTAGCAGCCACTCATATCTTGAAATTTCGCTCGGATCATGAACAAAAAAAACAAAAAAAAAAAAAAAAAAAAAAAAAAAAAAAAAAAAAAAAACACAGATGAAGTCGCAGCACGTATCTTAAAAAAAAATCGTATGTTGGTCTGCTCCTATCCCAAGGTTCCACTGTACTTTGCTTTTAGGAATAAACCACACTTAAGGATGCTGTGGAACTCCACTTCACAGGTCCTCGCAGCTGGTGCTCGGTGTTTACTAGTTCTACGACTTACTGTCAAGTGATTATCCAGTCAGTAGTGTTGAGTCTTTACTCTGCTTCCCCCATGAGGCACAGTAGTTTTACACATTTCAAACATGTTTGTGTCAGATATGGTACAAAAAACACCAGATCGGCTACACAGTAGAACCTCTCATTGTTTGCTCTGGTTATTGTACAATTTGGTTAGACATTTTAGGCTAAATTTTGTCCCAGTTATCCTTCATCTGCCCGATTTTTGTCGACTCGCCACTAATTTTGCAAGAACAAAGCATTGTGTCACTCATCCATGCCTTTGTCATTCCTTCTTACTGCTCTGGAGACATTTCCATACACCGTGAAGAGTCTTCAGGTAAGAGTGGTGTTTATACATTTCATTAGTCTTTTTATTTATTTTTCATTGTGTTCTGTATGTAAAACTATAGTTATTCTATATAAAATGAATTCATATTTGAGTGTTTTGCATGGATTAATTAGATTTACCTTATTTCTTATGGGAAATATTGCTTCAGTTACCATCAGGCACTTTAGAACAGATTAATGACCAAAACTGAGGTTCCACTGTATTCTGTTAGCATGGATTTCCATTCTGGCTGTAATGGGTTTCTGCAGTTATGAGAGGTCCACATTGACATCTAGCAGTTAAATGAGGAACTGCAGCATCCTGCTACACTGAATATACCTCACAAAGTAAAATGTAAACGTGCTAAATTTCAAGTGTTTTGCTTTTACTGTTTGAATAATTTACTCAAACTCAGAACGAAATATTCTAATAAAATGAGATTCTAGATTACTGAAGTGTTAAAAAAATTTAAATATAAATATGCAAATTAAATTAATACAATTGTACAACATACAAAAATATATATAACAATATTCAAATGTTTGACAGCACCGTTTATAAATAGGTTGCTACAAAAGAACAAACCCAAAACTTACTTCTTGGAGCTTGGCGACCATAATAACATGGAGGTGCTGAACCAGATTGTCCAGGTAGGGAACGAGAAGAGCTTTGGGGCAGTCCTCTGTGAAGTTAATCAGAGCTGCTGCAGCATGAGCCTGAACACGTGGGTTAGACTGGTCTTCCATGGTCTGCAGCAGGGCAGAAATAACCTAGAGGAGAATAAAAATAAGTTCACATTTGACAATCCGATAACGCTGTTAATCCTTTGTCAACAGATTTTTTGCTTTCCTTGCAAACATCCATCATGTCTAGATATATTAAACATTTAAACTGTGGTACAGTTGAAGCTAAAACTGACCCACATTTCATTCATTTCTTTGAACCCAGTCACAATCAACTTAAAACAAGAATGGGTGCCATGTCTGACATGTGGGATTTGTCGAGATCTAAAATGTGCTCTGTAAAATGAAAAAGCCATACCTTATCATGGAATTTCTTCTGGAAGGTTGGGGCAAAATCAGTGGCCATCTGACCAATGGCATTACAGGCAGCATATCGAACTCTAGGGTGCTGAAAATAAAAATAAATCACAAAGTCAAGAAAAAGAATGAACAGTCACTGCATATATACATGCAGTAAAAGCATTCATGAAGTCAGACACCTATATGGACATGCGTTTTCAGACTAAAACCCTGTTTCAGATTCGTTCTAGTGCACACTAAAGGACAGATGATTGTTTAGTGTAGGTCATACTCACAGGATCCTGGCAGAAGAGCAGAACAAAACTGACAATTTCATTCAGAATTGTCTCCATTTGTTGATGGCAGCCCTCACCAATAGCAGACAACGCCATAAGACCAGCATGTCTATACCTCCAATCAGCTGTGGAATAAAAAGCATCTGAATTACTGCTTTTCAAACAGGATAATTAGGGCTCTACCAAATATGACGTGAGAATAACATCACAAGCCATGAAGCAGGCCTTTTCATGAAATGACAAAAATTCTAGATTTATGCAGTTTCTGAAATAGCATATAGATGTTGACATTTTGGATGTGAAGTCACAAGATTCAATGAAGGGGCTGCTTAGGCGCAATAAAAATTTCATGCTAAAGCTGAACTACTGCACTGTCTTCCCTGCTTGAGTGAGCTGTGCCTTGTCAAAATGTGATGCTACACTAACTAGTTGGCTTTTCTTTCCCCACAGCTAAAGGATTTGTTCCTGGGAAAATCACAGCTTCAGGAAGTGGACTGGAAAGATCTCCCAGAACCGTTTCTGAAGTTACAGAAATATTCCCTTGCCATGATACAGTACCAAAACGTTTATGAAGTTACTTTGCTTACAGAGCTTTATAATCTTTAAGGAAAGATTACCAAAATAAACTTACAATTTTGTAGCATCTGCATAATGTGCTGTTTAATCATTGGGAGCACAATTTTTCCTCCAAGGCCACAAGCAATCCTGTCCAGAGCACTCTCTCCTGCCACAGCATTACTAAGGACAGAAGGATATTCACTGTTATTTGCCAAATCAAAAAAAGAGCACTGAATGCAGATACAGCTTACAATAATTGTTCAAGTCCCTTAAAAATAGTGTTGCATTCGCACAGAATATTTTTGTTTCCAGTTTGAGAGCATCATAGGTTTAAACATGTAAGAGTAAAACCTGTCAAAATCATCATCCTCCAGTTCATCTGCCATTGCCCAGTCTTCATCTTCTTCAAGATCTACCATCATGGACAACATCTGAGGTACTAGAAATAAAACAGCAATTGTTTAAAAAAAAAAAAAGAGCACAATTGAGCTCAGAATTTTGAGCTAACAATGCATTTAAAAATCAAGTTTCAGAAAAGAAAACTGCTTTTGAATACATCTGCACAATGTGTTCATTAAATCAAAGTGAGAACATTTTTTATACAAGACAAGCAATTCTGTTCACAGTAGAGCTACTTTAGCTAAAGTTTAGCCAGGTAACTTAACTCACTGGAGTCCGAGGGCTTTTTTTTTAGACACTGATTTAGTCCAACACACCTTGAATTATTTTTTTAAACACAAACTATATCCATCTAAAATTATTGATGTTGCATTACACTTCAACTCCAATTGATCCGTCAATAAATAGAAATATGGCAGCACAATTGGTTAAAGGTTTATGGTTTGTATAGGTGTCAATTTTATAGCTTGTGTGTAATAATTATACAGGGTTCTTGCAGGTTTCAGTGAGCTAAATTTTAGACCTTAAGACCTTTCTCAGTGAAATTTAAGACCAACATGACAAATTGCCAAAAATGTTCTAATTCTATATAGAGAGGTGAAACAAGCCACCCATAAGCTGCAAAAACAGAAAAAAAACCATCTGAGAAATTGCTACAATATTAGGAGTGGCAAAATCTGTATATTGGTACATCCTGAGAAAGAAAGAAAGCACCTGTGAACTCAATGCATAAAGACCTGAATACCCACGGAAGACAACAGTGGTGGATGATCACAGAACAATTTCTGGTCAGACAAATAAAACTAGCTTTGATACGGATTACATGCATAAGATTTGAGCTCGGGCTCGACATGTTGTCGGGTGTCACAATAAAAATATGAATAAAGGTGTCCAGCGCCTATGGTTTGCACTTTATACCAAATAAGAAGGAAAGGTTTGCAGCATTACAACTTAAATATCCACCAAATATATATTATAAATATGCAGGACTTGCCCAACCCTGCAATGCACGAGCAACCCAGTGTCTTTGTGTCTCAATTACTCCAGTTTCCCTTAGCATTAGCATAAGCCATACCTGGTGATTACCTCGGCTGACAATCTGACTCGGCTCTACCTCAGCTTTAAATGAAGTCGCCGTGTTTGTTAAACACTACCTTACCTATTTTGTTGCTATAAAGGTAGTTGTATGTGCTCTTAATAGTTCCGTACCTCTTCACCATCTACACTCTCAGAAAAGACGAAGTAGCTCACTATATCAGTATAGCTAACTCCAAGCCAGTTTCATGTTATCTGCCCACACTGTTAGCAGAGGGATGGGCTATTTTCAAAACGGTCACCACAGCTTTTTAATGCATCCTTACTGTGCAAACAGTATTTTTGGCCACATTTGAGGCATTTAGCAGACACCTTTATCCAAAGCGACTTACAATTGGGGGTTAGGTGCCTTGCTCAAGGGCACTTCAGTCATGACCTTCAGGTCACCAGACCAGATCCTTAACCATTAGGCCACGGCTGTCCCATAGGTTTCCCTTGTCTCTGTTGCCTTTGGTTTGCTCACATCGGGTTTTGACTGATGCTAATCATGTAAAACTGCTTTGTGACAATGGCCATTGTAAAAAATGATATATAAACACATTTTGATTGATTAATTGTAATACAGTGGAGAATTAAATCAATTGTCTTGTGAATGTATAACAGGCGTTAAAACCATAAGGATCTAAAAATCCTTATTCCCTGATGAATAGTTGAGAGAGAAGAGCATCAGATGTCTTACATTAGATAACTGACTGGAATGGGATCTGAAAATAAAGATAAGAGTAGAGAGGAAGGATAAGGGGAAACTATGCTTTAAATTATGGATGTCCCGATCCGACTACTAACAACAACAACAACTTCAACAATAAAATAAATAACATGAAATCCTTAAACTAGAGGTCTGCGCGGGACTGATGTGTTAGTCCCGCTCCAAGTTACATTTGGTCCCGCTCCCGTCCTCCACAATCATGTCTGCCCGCTCCCGCCCGCAGTACTCACGGGGGGCGGGGCGTTCGCAAGTTGACTTTAGTTCGTCCTCCAGTATGTGTGGGATGCTCAAGCAGTCTCTTTCGAGACAGAAGGAGGGGTGCGGATGTTGCTGGATTGGTTCTGGGTTGGATGTAAGATCCGGAGACATTGAGAAAAGACCTGGAGTAATTGCTCCGTAGCTCCACCCTAGTACCGCCCCTGATCCTCACATCAATCTGATTAACTATACAGAGCTTAAAACTTACTTAAATTTAAAGTTTTGAATTTTAGACTTTTTAAGACCCCACGGGAACCCAGTTATATTTCAATCATGACATATTAATTGTTAAATTATATTTTGAACATGAGAGCTGGTCATAATAGCTCAGCATATCTTATGTTCGTCATGACAGTGATATTCTCATAACTTAGTGATGTCAATCGTGTTGGTATATTAAACTTTTCTTGTCTTATGAAGCTAAAAAAAATTATGCAAACTGCCCTCAAAAAGTTACAAGTTTGAACCGTAAGCACTAAGCCAGTAATTTTATATGTATGTATGGAAAAACAATCAAAATTATACTGTTCCTATGACTCACTGTACATTACGCCTACAGCAAAAGGGATGCAACATAACGTCATAATATTCACATTTGTCCATAATGTGCAGCCCTAGGTACATGATGTCCTTACCACTTTGTGCTACAATGGCGGTGTGTTTCCTCAGCATGGCAGCAGCAGTCTCGGACAGAGTGACAATAACTTCCAAAGCCAGCTGTCTCTGCATATTTGTCAAGTTGGTATCTGCACACAACTAAAATCACAAAGTAAATATTAGATACATGTTCTCAAATTCTGGTTTTCCAAATCTCAATCCAAAATTGGAAATAATGCATATGGAGTTTGAACATAATCAAAATGTTGAAAGCTAAACAAAACAAAGCAAGTGAAACAGCTTAGACCAGGGGTGGGCAACTCCAGTCCTGAAGGGCCAGTGTCCAGCACAGTTTAGTGATTTCACTGCTGACACTATAATTAAGCCTGTTAATTACCTGCAGAGTTGAATCAGGTGCGTTTGATCATGTAGATCAATCCTGGAGGGCTGGATTCCTGCACAGTTTGGTGGAGTTGCCCACCCCTGGCTTAGACTATGAATATTTCTAAGAATCCGACAAAATAACAGCTTTTAAAAGCTCATTTACACACAATATTGATTTTGTGATGCACTGAACTAGATGAAAAAGGATCCAAGATTGCAGACACTCCAACAAGCAAATCCAAAGCCATCCATATATTGCTTTCAAGTTCTGTTAGAAACATTTTTATTTGAAAAACAAGTTGGGGGCAAAACATCTCAGCTACCTCTGCATGGATGCTACTTCTATAGAAGATATTCAAGTTCTGCATTCTTTAGTGATTGATCTTCATGTTAACTGTAAATTCAACTTTAACAACTTGCACTTCTGCTAATGAGGAACAGCAACCAAAAAAACCCTTCTCATGCACAAATATTAAAACAGTAAAAACAGGTCTTCTCATGGCATCCTTCATCTCTGACCAAAACCACTTTAACATGTGCTAATTATGACCTCTGAACTCTCAAGAATTTCAAAAGAGGAACTAAAGGTAGCAATACATACAAAGACATACTGATCAGCTCTGCGACACTGCAGAATAGAGAGGTATTATTAATCAAGTCAATGCCCAGAGTAAAATGGAGTGTCAAACGTCCAACAAACGTGCTCTGTAATGACTGCAATTCAGTTCAGAGTCAGACTCGAAACATTGTACTCTAAGCTTGCTCTCCACTCACACAAAATAGAAACCCACAAAACTGTTGCACAATTATTATTATTGTTATTATTATTATTCTATATTCTGAATATCTGGAGAACACCGTTAGCATTTCCTCAAATGTTAAATAAAAGGTCTAGTTAAATACAGTGGGGGAAGAGTATTTGATACACTGCCAATTTTGCAAGTTTTCCCACTTACAAACAATGGAGAGGTCTAATTTTTATTGTAGGTACACTTCAGCTGTGAGTTTTAAAAATCCAGAAAAATCACATTATAATTTTTAAATAATTAATCTGCATTTTATTGCATGAAATAAGCACTTGATCACCAACCAATCAGCAAGAGTTCTGGCTCTCTCAGACCTGCTAGTTTTTCTTTACGATGCTCCTATTCTGCACTCATCACCTGTATTAACTGCACCCGTTTGAACTTGTTACCTGTATAAGACACAAGTCCCAGCCACAACCCATATTTAATACTCTTAATGAGGGAAGGAGGTTGTTGCCTAAAATCTTGTGATGCATGACGCCATCCATCCATTCATCCTCCTTTCAATACGGCGCAGTAATCCTGCTTCCTTTGCAGAAAAGCACACCCAAAGTATGATGTTCCCACCTACATACTTCACGGTTGAAAGGGTGTTCTTGGGGTTGTCTTTGTTCTTCCTCCAAACATTGCAAGTGAAGTTGATACCAGAAAGCTCTATTTTGGTCTCATCTGACCACATGACCTTCTCCAGGACCATCAAGAGGGTCATTGGCAAACTTCAAGTGAGCATGGTCATGTGCTGGTGTGAGCACAGGGACCTTGCATGCCCTGCAGGATTTTAAACCATGACGGCATAGTGCGTTACTAATGGTCCTCTTTGAGACTGTGGTGCCAGTTCTCTTCAGGTCATTGACTAGGTCCTCCAGTGAAGTTTTTGGCTGATTCTTGACCTTTCTCTGAATCATCTTTACCCCACAAAGTGAGATCTTGCATAAAACCCCAGACCGAGAAAGATTGACAATCATCTTGTTTCTTCCATTTTCTAATAAGTGCGCCAACAGTTCTTGCCTTCTCACCAAGATGCTTGCCTCTTGTCCTGTAGCATATCCCAGGCTTGTGCAGGTCTACAATTTTGTCCCTGATGTCCTTGGAGTGCGACAGTGTGTGGTCAGGTCTTTTATACAGGTAACAAGTTCAAACAGGTGCAATTAATACAGGTAATGAGTCCAGAATAGGAGGGCTTCTTAAAGAAAAGCCAACAGGTCTTTGAGAACCAGATCTCTTGATGGTTGGTAGGTGAACGAATACTCATTTCATGCAAAAAAATACAAATTAATTTAAAAATCATAGAATGTGATTCACAATTTTTGTTTTAAAATTGTCTCACAGCTGAAGTTTACCTACGATACAAATTACAGACCTCTCCATTCTTTGCACATGGGAAAGCATGCAAAATCGACAGTGTATCAAATATTAGTAACAAACTAAATTCATCATTTGTTTGTACCATCAACAAGTCAACCTTAAAAAGGACCAACGAGCATGAACATACCTTCAGACAGAGCTGTAGAGTGGCCTCCAGGTTTGGCCTCAGATATTTAGGAGCCGTGTCAGCAATTTCTACAAGAGACTTCAACACTGAATCATCTCCTTGGTAACAGGATTCATTAACAGCCTGAATTAGAGAACAAAACATTAGATTATTGTTGATTAAACAAATTAACAATGCAATATTAAACATAACGTGAAGATCATCTTTACCTGTAGTATGCCAGGCAGGAGGTCAGAGAAATGTTTCAGCAGTGCTGTGTTGCTCTCATTGGACAAAACAAAAGAGGCAGTTGCACGTGCTGCAAGAGTGCGGATCTGAAAGGAAGTCAAATTTGACAAAATTAGCCGTTATTGTTATTCTTCTTGCAGGTTCTATTAGAATAGGTAAAAGCACTAGACTCATTTACAATTCATGCTTTAGAAATGCAATTCTAGCAGTTCTTGTATCCTAAGAAAACCAACAGAGAAAAATCCAAAACAATTCTGCCAGATTCATAACTCTTTAGAGCAAACGCACTCATTTCTACAAAGTTAACAGGCCCCTTTAGTTGAGTCCAACCTCCAAGATGAAAAACAAATGATTAAATCACGAATAGGTCAATCAATTTAGCAAAAATTACAGAAAGTATTTGAACAAGTATGTGACTAGGGAATTTTATTTAAAAAAATATTTAACATGAATTAGTTTAAATGGTGACAAAATACCATAAGTTACATTAGCGCTTGGACAACCAGTGCTTTAGTTTCACTTTTCATTTCACATTCCCTCCCTCTCTAGCTAGGTCCAATGCAAAATAGTTAAATGGTATGCAATGGACACCAAACAGTAAACAGTATTTTGAACACACAATTCAATTAGAGAAAAAATAAAGATACATTTGGGAGAATTATGATCCTTTATGCTTTAAAAAGGTGGCTAGACTTCAACAATGCATGATTTGATTTTCCCTTCACATTTTGTCTAGTCAATGCAGATAACAGTTATTCATATTTTATGGTATGACCGTATGTTCTACTTTGCTAACCAAATGATAAAGTGTCTCATTTGTTGCCCTTTGACCAAGCATACCACTTAAAGAAATTTTAGATGTCCAATTGCCACAAATACTCTGCATTAACAAATTGCCTAACGTGGCCAAACTAAATGACTAGCACTCGTGCTCATCGCTCAATACTCCAACTGAAAACTGTGCCTGAACTCTGATATTACTCAATAAATATGTAATAATCACGGGTAAGAAACTGACCTGTGGGTTCTCCTGATCTTGCATGCACTGCACCAACATGCGCTTAATAACCTCCATATAATGCTGCTGCTGGTTTCCAAATATACCCGGGAAATTCCTGCATACAGAATAAAATTCGGTGCAACATTTATTATCCCAAATAAAGAACAGCCTAAAGTGTAATTTTTCCTATAATTTATTCACTTGAAAGACTATATTAACTTGCCAGAAAATATGCAGAGCGGCCTCCCGCAGACCAACATTCTGAGAGTTAACAGAGTCAAACAGGAACTTGAGAATTTCTGGCCACTGGTTGTTGCCGTCATCATCTTGATTGATAAAGATAACAGATCAATAAACGTAACTGGCAGATATGCTCAATATAATTTGAAAAGCATTTCCTTCAAAAAAAGGAACTTGTTTGTATTCCAGTGAAGTACCAAACAAGAGCAGGGAGTGGGTTTTACACATGGCTACAGAAGTGCAGCAAACAACTAACCAAGTAAATTGCGAGACAGCTCGGCAGCTACGTCACAGATCTTCTTACGAATACTTAAAGAACCATCCATTTGGATACTGGCAAGCAGCTCAGTTTTGATGGCCATTTGAACATCTACAGAAAGGCTTGGATAGACTTCTTCAAACGCAGAGGACAACAGCCGCCGCAGCAGGACAGCTGCCATCTGCCTCACCTGCAGAAAAGTTGGGGAGGGGTTCAAATGTTAATTCTACAGGAAACACACACACACACACTTGAAACATCTAGAATGTATAAGAAACATCCAGAACTGTCAAGACACATGTGAAAAATCAGACAAATTAAAAATATTTGAAGACATCTACAATCAAACATGCACAGTTAATATTGCTCAAAATAATCTCACTCATTTCATTTCAAAGAATTCTTAATTTGCTCTTTTCTTAAATTAGAAAACTCTATATTTCACTGAAGGATGTTGGCAAGTGTTTCAGTAACAGATTACCCACAAGAGAATTAGGGCCCATCTACACTATGTCACAACCAATAGCAGGGCTGATACCAATACAGTTCATCAGTAAACATGGACACAGTTTGTCCAGCATGGACACATTTGGGACAGATACTCATTTATCATAAATGTAACATTTATAGTGTGAACATTAATTTTACCAGTTCATTTAGAATTTGATGGCAGCAACATCTCATGAGTTGGGACAAGGGCAACAAAAGGCTAGAAAATAAGCGGTACTAAATTCATAAAAAAAAAAAAAAAAAAGTGGGGGAACAATTTGCAACCAAGTCACATGACTGGGTATAAAAAGAGCATTTAAGAAAGGCAGGGTCTCTGGTTGTGGAAGAATTTCACCAAAAACATCTCAATTTAAAATGATGAAGACTTTGAACATGCAACCAGCTACAGTACATAGCATCATTAATAGATTTAGAGAATCTGGAGAAATCCCTGTGCACAAAGGACAAGGCTGACAGTCAATACTGGATGCTTGCGATGTTTAGGTCCTCAGAGGGCACTGCATTAAAAACAGGCATGATTCTGTACTGGAAATCACTGCATGGACTTGGGAACACTTCCAGAAATAATTATCTGTGAACGCAGTTTGCAATCCACAAATTCAAGCTAGCAAGCTGCATCGTTCAAAGCAGAAGTCATACATTAACAGGGTTGAGAAACCGACATCTCTGGGCCAAAGCTCATTGACTGAGGCAAAATTTAGAACCCTTCTTTGGTCACATCAACTCATTAAACAAAAAACAAAAACAAAAAAACAAAACAAAAAAAAAAAAAAAAAAAAAAAGGACGCCTTGCTCTGCAGACTCAAGATAAGAGGGACCACCATTTTGAACTGTGTGCTGATAAGCTGTGTTATCAGTGTACAGTTCGAAATCCTGCATCTCTGATGATATGAGGGTTGAATTGTTGCCTATAGTGTGGGCATCTTGCACATCTGGAATGGCACGATCAATGCTGATCAGAGGTTTTAGAACATATGCTCCCATCAGGGGTGATAACAGAGGCAAAATGAAAATCCTGAAATTACAGGCGAGGGGTCCAGGGGGCCACTTTAGGCCCCCTGGTAGGTCCAGGGCAACGCCCTGGTGGGGGGTCATAGGGTGGTGAAGCCACCCTGAAGCTACTGGCTTTTCAGCGTTTCAGAAAGCTCAGAATGTCTTACATTTGTGCGCAAACCACTGGTCTCAAGGATCATTGACTAGCGGATTAAATTGCACATGAATGATGCACATGGTCATAAAGTCAGATTGAACATTAAATTTATTACAATTATATAGCAGACTCAAATAAAGGAAATGTTAAATGTTGGTATACTTCAGTTTTCTTATTGATTTTGACTAGATTTCGCATAAAAAGAAAATACCTAAAAGGTACCTGGACTATCAAGTTTTTAATTAAAACAGACCAGTCCCAGCAGCAGCTCAGTACATGGCCAATATATAAAGTGAAGAGAAGACAGAATAACGGAAGAGGGTGGGGGATGCATCCATGTCAAAATTGCCATCGATTGTATCAAAATTATTCGACATCTCAAAACGTCTTAAACGATCTGTTTGGTTGATGTTGATTTTAATTTTGGTAAAATCACGACAGCTGACATGGACGCTTGTTTTTCTACTCAGAAACAACACCTCTTCCAACTACCAAGATACTAACTACCGGGAACTAACCTATTTAAACAGCTGTCACTTCCATCGAGTTTGGCTTAAACAAATCATATCTTCTCATATATTTTGCGCTGTTTTGAATGTTTTCTCAGCTCACTTCTTTTGGCGCGTATGTGCATGACCGCTTATGTGTTCAAGAAAATAAACCTTCGTACGATTCCGGAGATTTACGACCTCTCGCGGTTGGTTCGTACCCAAACTGTTTCGTCCCTTACTCCATGTTATCTCGAAAAAAGGTTCGGATTTTCATCATTCTAAAACATATTTGGGATATCAAAATGTGGAATTCTGGATATTTCCAGAATTTTATCACCCCTGTTCCATCCAGAGAACATCTCTTTCAGGCAAGATAACGCTAATGAACATACTGTATCCATCAACTGGCCTGTTTGCAGTCTAGACCATATTTGGTGAATCATGAAACAAAAAACTAGCAAAGCCGATCCAGGTCTGTTGAAGAGCTAGAATTCTATATCAGACAGGAATGGTACAACATTCCTCTCCCAAACTTCAGCAATTGATCTCCTTACATCCCAGACATGTACACGCTGTTGTTAAAAAAGGGGATGCTACACAATGGTAGACATGGCCCTTTCTCAACTATCTTGAGATGCACTGCTACAATCAAAATGAGTTGATGTTCTCTCATTAAATGGTAAAAATCTCAATTTCAACAACTAATGTATGCCATGTTCTATTCTGAGTGAAATAAAGGTCGATGAGATTAGCAAATTATTGCATTGTTTTTATTTACATTTTACACTGCATCTAGACTTTTTGGAATTTGGGTTGCAATTTCCAAAACAGATTCTGCAACTTCTGCCTCAACTACAAGGTGTTTGATAAGATTTTTAAAAAGTACCAAGTACTGGGGGATATGTTCTGTCAGAGATTAGTTTCATTTAGATTTTGGTATTTTATCTTTACAATCTCTCACTTACTGTTCCTTGGGAAGAAATATTTATAATTAATCAAATCACAAATTACATGAAAGCAAGGTCACTAAACCCTGCAAATCTGTCTTACACAGAACTAATACTTTTAGTTATCTGGACAAATGTGAAATTTTATATACCTCCTCAGCTGCAGATACATCACGGATGGCCTGGAGCAAAAAGGTGATCTTTGTGGCTCCAGGTATAGTGTCATATGCTTCCTACAAAGAAAGAAGAAACAGTAAGGCTTCTGCATTTTTTAGCAATATGTTGGAAAGCCAAGTTACAAAGATTCAAGTAAATAAACCAATCTGATATACTGTAACAATTGTGTAAGGGTAAACAGGTAATCTTTGACTCTTTAAAAGAATACTTTTAGTACCTCTTTAAAATACTCTTTAGGGTTATTTTACTTATATTGGGAGTGCTACCATCTCTTGCTGAAATGCAGATTAAGATAATGTTTCCTACACACATTTGACAAAACTTTAATATTACAGAGGTCTGTACATGTGCAACTGCACCCGCAAACAAATCTGTAATACGCCCCTGTAGTGTTCTTTTTTCAAACATGCTGAGATTGGCTTTGACTTGTCCATATTAAATTTCTCCTTTCTTTCAATTCCTGACTTGAAGTTCCCCAAAACTGAACAGCAGCAGGTGGAAAAAAGAAAATGGTGGTGGAGATGAAACATTGTTTTTCCGTATTTTGTAGGTGTGCGACACCACACCGGGAATGGTTTCAGATGGACAGGAGTGCAATTAAGCTCAGGGTACACCTGCACCAAGCACAGCTATAGTGTCTTAACTTACAATTACATATCACTGGGCTGGGAGACTTGTGTATCGCCAAGAAACTGACAAAATTATATGTATACCAGAGTGGTTACATGCATCCATCCATCCATCCATTATCACACCCGCTTAATCCTTATCAGGGTCGCGGTTAGAGGGGTTACAACTCAATATTTGAGAATTTGAGGAAAGCTGTCAGTAGTGAACCCGTATGCTACTTGTGTACACTGGAGCAGATGAGCGAGATGAAGACAGATTACAGCATTCCTAACTAGTGGTCCCAACACAATCAACCACCGTCAGCCATGAACATGTGAACTGTTTAATATAAAAAAACCCTGTACGGACACTTCAGTGGTGTGCTGACAAACTTCAGCATTGCAATACTTGTGTACGTTTCCTTAATTCCTAGTTTCATTTTTTTGTGAATTCCACTGTCTCATGAAAACATGACAAATTTGCCTCTTTTTTGGTGACCAAAAGCACCTTCCATCTTTCTGATTGGTAACTTCTCCAGTCAGTAAATCTCAATTTCAAAGGGATACAAATCAAATGGATCTCAGTTTCTGAGACGGATGTGTCATTTTATCTGGCAACCCATCAAAGGCATAGATCTGCATACCTGAATGTCAATAGTCACTGCATTGAACCCAGGATTGTCTTATGGGTGGGACAACAGTTCAGCTTAGTAGAAACATTTTAAATAATGCATAGTTGACATGATCATTAATGTTTGTATTCCAGATATATATTAAAAACGTTATAGTAACACTACAGTCCACGTGGTCTTCAATGTTTCAATTAATTTGAAGGTCATAATTGTAGTCTGATGTGAATGCCTCAAATCAACTGTAAGTGATGCGAAATAGGAAGTCCAGGCGATTCTGCAGTGGTGGCGTTAAAAATCTCACGTAGAGTCCTGACAGGGAAGCCTCTCAGCCTGGAACCCTCAAGTGCCAGACAATGTAGTAGGATACGTCTCATCAGTGGTAAAAATAGGACCAACAAATCATGAGTTACAGCCGTTTCACTGTGGCAAACTGCAGCTTCTTATAATTCAAACTACTGACCACCATTTGTCTTTTCTTTGCAGGTTTTGAAAAAATATTACATTAGACCGTTACATCCACTACTGCTTATTTGCACATTTTTGTGGTCCCCATGGGATTGAAATTAAGGAACACACTTGTGAATGCAAGGTTGCCAGTTTGATCCCTCGAGTGAGGCACCTAACCACCAACTGGCAAATGTTGTCACTGCCACCTAAGTGTTTCACTTCATGGATGGGAGGTCATGAATGTACACAGCTGCTTTGTGAATGTTTCATGTTTTGATCTGAACTCCAAAAAACAGTGTTTCTCTATCTGTACCTGCATTAACTGAAACATTGTTTGGAGATGTGGCAAACAGAAGTGGACACTCCTAGCACAAATAAATAAATCTTGTGTCTGACTAAGATTTCATGTGAGCAGTAGCGCATTGGTCACAAGTCCTATTTGAACTGGATTAAATGTACATGGGGTTCGGGGGTAATGTGGTATTTTACAGGAACTCCTCCGTTATGTTACTTACGTCTGGATGCAGCATGTTTGAGCATCTTTCACTCCATACTTTGCCTGGGAGAGCATTATATGTAGGTATGAGAAATTAAAAGCCATAACAAAGTGACCCTAACTCACAGCTACAAGTACAACTGAACTATAATGTGCGCCTGTTCGTAAAAGCATACAACCTCACTCACCCTGTAGTTCTGTTAATGCTGTCCGGATACAGGAGTTTCAACACCGAGGAGACGTGTAGGGTGTTAAAAACAGACGTCCCTCTGATAAACTAATCCAATCAGATTAGGGCTATTGTGTGTAAATAAAAGAAAGTGCTGACCAGTGAAAGAGACGAGTGAGAGTATGTCCCCTGAGAGGGCCCGATCAGGCATTTGTTCACATCAATAGAGTGAACCCGCTTAATCACACAGAACAAAAGACTAAACCACCAGGGCAAGTGACCAAGCGTAGTTAGCTCATAAGCATCAGCACGTTTATATGCTAAATCAGAAGAGGACGCAGCTCACATACAGAAATCAGATAAGCTATCTTACAGAAACAACCAAAATTCAACAGTTCTCTTTAGGTGACAAAGTCAGTAACAGTAACATGTACACAGAGGCCAACACAGTAGTTGTTAAAATATTGCTGACTGGACGACTGTTGAGTTTTGAAATTTGCCGCTTGGAGAGCTCACTTCCCTCTGTCCATGTCAAAGCGTCTGTGTGTATAATACGACTGCTCTTCTAGTTAGTCAGCCAGCTAAACCTCATCTAGCCATCTCTAACGTGTATATAACGCACAGGCTTAGTTGTCATAACCCCGGTGTTTGTTATTAATAAAACTACAGCGTGGTGTGGCGAGCTAGCTAACCTAGCCAGTAGCCTTGACCACTTCAGTGAGAGGCCTCCAGGCTAATAAACGTCTGCGTCGCTTTACAGGACAACAATGTCGACACTTCTGACGTTACAACATTAGCTAACTACTGAATCATCAAATGACCACAACGTTACGTGGTTAAACAAGCGAACTAGCCTAGCTTGCTGTTCATTGAGCTAACTGGTTCAATGAGCTAACGGTTGCCACCCACAACACAGACAAACTTAAGAAACACTGGGTTTGTCAGGTGAAGTCACAATATTCGCCTCGGTTACGCGTAAGAATAATAGAGACCGTGTGATGTTCACGACTATTATCTAACTTAAGCTGCCTTTCTAAACTTGGACAGCAAGCACTGGACTTTAGCAGACTACCGAAAACTTGCGCCTTCACACGTGGGCTGGGCCACAGTCTCACATGAAGCTTGTACGTGCCTCAAGCAGAAGTGCGAAACCCAAACGCTACCATTGCAGGCATATGTCGCTTTAACAAACATAAGTCATACCTCTGATTGTTTCCTGACATTGTTATCAGGGCTCATCAGGTTCCCCAATAAGAGGTAAAACTGCTGCTGCTCCGCCATTGCTGTAGAAAGCAGAAAGAAAGCAGCCGAGGCGGGAGGAGCTAAAATATGCCGGCTGGAAAAGAGCCCTCTTACACTGTTGGAAGGAGGAGTCAAGCGCTAGACCACGCCCCGGATATCAGAGAGCGCGCCACAGTACGGAAACTGTGCAGGTTCATGAAAGGTTGTGAAGCAGAAATAAAGCTCACAACGGGAAAAGATTTAAAAACGTATTTGTTTGTTTATTTATTTATTTATTTTTGTTTGTTTATTATTGGTGTAGAGTGAGAATGCAGTGCCACATAAAATAAATTAATAACAAAATAACAAATAGACTATTAAGAAAAAGTTAATTGTTTACTTTAGAATTAATGAACATAAACTCTTTTAACTGATTTTATATTCATTACACAGGAAGTGTATTTTGTTCTACTGTTGATCAGTACAGCTTATAGCTCATCAAAATTATAAATCAAGAATCCCAAGTTATTAGTATATTTTTGAGTTTGAGTACTATCGAACAGTATCAACATTAAAAAAGGCTTGAAATATGCCACTTTACATGTAATGAATATAAAATGTAAATACAAATTTTTGACTTACACTATTATATTGTAATATTTAAATAAATTAATACAGTGAGGAAAATAAGTATTTGAACACCCTGCAAATTTGCAAGTTCTCCCACTTAGAAATCATGGAGGGGTCTGAAATTTTCATCTTAGGTGCATGTCCACTGTGAGAGACATAATCTAAAAGAAAAAATACAGAAATCACAATGTACGATTTTTTTTACAATTTATTTGTGTGTAACTGCTGCAAATAAGTATTTGAACACCTGTGAAAATCAATGTTAATATTTGGTACAGTAGCCTTTACAGAGGTCAAACGTTTCCTGTAGTTTTTCACCAGGTTTGCACACACTGCAGCGGGGATTGTGGCCCATTCCTCCACATACATCTTTTCCAGATCAGCCAGGTTTCTGGGCTGTCGCTGAGAAACACGAATTTTGAGCTCCCTCCAAAGATTTTCTATAGGGTTTTGGTCTGGAGGCTGGCTAGGCCACTCCAGAACCTTGATATGCTTCTTACGGAACCACTCCTTGGTTATCCTGGCCGTGTGCTTTGGGTCATTGTCATGTTGGATGACCCAGCCACGACCCATCTTCAATGCTCTAACTGAGGGAAGGAGCTTGTTCCCCAAAATCTCACAATACATGGCCCTCCTTAATACAGTGCAGTCGTCTTGTCCCATGTGCGGAAAAGCACCCCCAAAACATGATGCTTCCACCCCCATGCTTCATAGTAGGGATGGTGTTTTTGGGATGGTACTCATCATTCTTCGTCATCCAAACACGGCGAGTGGAATTAAGACCAAAAAGTTCTATTTTGGTCTCAT
>BRDA01034575.1:8603-64758 GCA_036984385.1 Crenuchus spilurus | reverse complement strand
AGTGATATAGATTGTGATATCAGAGGAGAACAGTGATATAGATTGTGATATCAGAGGAGAAACCGTGATATTGATTGTGATATCAGAGGAGAAACAGTGATATTGATTGTGATATCAGAAGAGAAACAGTGATATTGATTGTGATATCAGAGGAGAAACAGTGATATTGATTGTGATATCAGAGGAAAACTGTTATATATATTGTGATATCAGCAGAGAAACAATGATATTGGTTGTGATATCAGAGGAGAAACAGTCATATATATTGTGAAATCAGCAGAGAAACAGTATGTAGATTGTAATATCAGAAGAGAAACAGTGATATAGACTGATAGAGGAGAAGCAGTGATATAAATTATAATATCAGAAGAGAAACAGGGATATTGATTGCTCGGTTAAGCTAAGGCTAGCTAACTGACCAAACTTTGTCAGCTTCTAGAGCTTACGGCTAAAAACACAGCCCCAGGCTAGCACTATACTTCTGCATCTTCTCTTTAAGAGTAAGAGTCCCTTAATTAAGAAAATTACAAATCTTTTTGCATTTCTACTCAGCTAAAGAATCCTTGAATAGCGATTAATATATTTAATTTGATGGAGTTGCTATGCCACATTATTACACCTTAACCTATAGCACTGTCTGGTAACAATGCTCACTTTTAATGGACTGCATTATGTGCGAGAAGAATATTTTTTGTGGATGTAAAAAAAATATATATATTCATGAATTGAAGTTTGGTGTATTTTATTTTATTTTGTGTTGACCACTGTTTTATAAAAGCAATAAGACACTCAAGGTCAAGCATTACTGTGAATTTGTCACAGGGATAGAAGTTCTCTGCTTCTAGCTGTGCCAAAAACACCCTTGCACTTGATAAAATCACAGTAACACACAGTCTGTTGTTGGATTATTGCTTTAACGTAAGTAGAAAATTGTTATATACATAATGAAGCACATCTACATTTGATATGTATTATGTATGTGTAAAACGTAACTGTAAAAGTAAGTAACTGCCAAATAATCTGCAAGACAACATGCATTATAAACTCATAAGTGATGCCCTCTTACAATCTTAAACAAAAACACAAATGTGGTGCAGATGAAGAATGTCGTTTCAGTGAGCTACTTGAGCTACTTGAGTGAGAAATAATTCATATCAAATTACATGCTTTTGTTATTGACAATGACAACTATGGCTTCTAGGGGTTAATGTGTGCTTCACATACATGGTGAGGAGAAAAATGTTATGCTGTCTATACATTACTGGGAGCAGCTTACAAAAAGGAATTAGAAGACTACTATTAGTGGCCATTGGCCTCTTTGATGCGGTACTAAAACAAATGATTGCAAAGCCATAGTAATTGTGTCACTCATCAGAGACCTCATGCGCCCTTTTGCTTTTTATTGACCCCTAGATGGTTTAGTTTATGAGCCAAACAGACTTACACTGGCGAGGTGACAAAGGTAACCTGTAGCACATTTCGAGGAGACACAAGTTGAGTCAATACACAGTGTGCCAGGGCTAAGAGAGTATATAAATAGATTACGACTGCATTAGAGGACATAATATTCCGGGGAAGATATTTCCTTCATTTTATAAACATCTTTATGACCAGGACTGGCGTTTTTTACTAGGTCTATAATAACCGAGTTACCAAGTTCTGCACACTCACTGTGTTCTGACTTAAATGAAACTTCATCTTTGGGTGTCATAGTGATTTCTCATCTCTGCAGAGACAACCATATCAAAATTTCCCTTTCAGAATGGCTACATTTTTATTAGAAGGTTGTCTGTGTGAACAAACCTCAGAAGTTTGCTCCCTTGGGCCTAGTACATTCCTTCAGACAGGAAAGGCCTTGATGTGAAAACAAATAGCAGCCTACCTCACCCCTGGCCGGAGGTGATGGGGGTGCACAGACGAAGCCGCAATCTCCCCTGCTCTGAGTCAAATCTGCTGCCGGACCATGAGCCATAAGCAAGAAATCACATTCGCACCCTTTCGCCAGAGAGTGCAAAGCCAGTGAGAGCAGCAGGAGGACAGAAACTGGAAATATTGGATATCCCTGGGTGACAGACAAACATGAATAACCTTCAACCCAGCTGTGGATCAGTGAATCCACATTGGGGAAATAAGATGGAAGGAAAACCAAGAAGGAACTCTGTAATAAAAACATATAATAGCAGAACTATGGATGGTATGTGGATGGTGGAGGACTGATAAAGACGACTGAAGCTTTTTTGGGGGTAGAAGAGCTCAGTCTGGTTTTATACTATCAAACATAATAGTGAATCCCTGTAATCCGCAGATCTGCATGTGAAAATGTGTGTTTGCGCAAAGATTGTATTAATCAGCCATTGATCTGCATGGTCATGCTCTGTGGTATTGGTGCCATTCCACCCATAAGAAGATGTGAGATTAGTCCTTCCTGTAAACTTGTGGCAGTGAATAATCAGGCTTATTCGTGTTGTATCTGAGTGACAGTAATTCTGTGATCTTCATATCTTCTGCTGAGAAGACACGTCCCAGTGGCTTACAGGGCATGCAAGACATTGTCTGGTGACTTATAATGTGTTGTATTTAATTTCTCAATACAAAGTAGGTAATAATCAATTAAGTAGTAACTAAAGAAAATTGTGCTTGAATTATATTTATATTCTGTATCAAAGTCAGCTTTGTTGGTGGAATTTAATTTTATATATTTTTTAATCAAATACCATGTATAAAATCAAAAAATGTTTGCAGTAATTCAGCATTACTTTTAAAAAATTTTTGAGAAGCCATGTCTCAGTAGCTTAAAAAGGATACTAGTGACTCTTATTGTGTCTTGTAGTTGTAATTCTCAGAATAAGCAATTTAGCATCAAGGCTCATAAACAACACTGAGATAAAAGCGTGACCACACAACTCGAGTTCTGACCACAAATTTGCTGCTTAGATGAATGAACTAAAACACAGCAACTGTACAAAACAACTGTTGCCACAGCTTTCAAGTGGACAGCTCTATTATTTACAATAATGACAAATCACAAGCAAGCCTTGCCTTCCACCAAAGAGGAGTGTACCTCATAAAACAAAGGTGCTTCTGCCGAGGGTTCGTTTCGCTTTGAAGGATGGCACAGAGCTGCATTAGCATTGCTCACGGAGAAGAATCTGCAAGTAATAACTCAGAAAATAGAGTAATTAGCACAAGCAGCTGTAACACAATGACCCCTATTCATCAAAGCCATTTACTCCTGGGTGCAGTTTGAAGCCATCTCCTTTCGTCTGGAGGGAATACTCAGCAGGTACTTTTTTGCGGAAAAGCAGGGGACAAAAAAAATGTGTTCATTACATCTCTTTAAAGAGATCTTGGTGAAATTGAAGACTTGAGAATACTAGGGTGCTAACTTGGAGCAAAATTGGAAGGTTTTACAAAAGAAGGGGTGATTAACTTACTCAGGGATGATGATGGGGGATATATCTTTGTTAATTGGGATACTTTCATACACAAGGAGTTCTGAGGTCATCTGGGATTATGCTGACTAAAGGATCCGTACAGGCAGGGTTCAAAGGCAGTTTACATGTGCAGGCAGGGGAACAGGGGAGGCAGATGGTGCTGGAGAGACCACATAAAGAGTGCCAAGGCCAGATTTGTGGAAGAGAAAGGGAACATCTCAGATGCAACACTAATCCTGTTTGAAAGGCCCAGATCAACTCAAGCTACCTCCCCCGATTTCTTATATAGTTCACCTAGATGTAGAAGTATGCCCTATGGTTCCAGCTGACATCATGCACTTTAACTCTTAAAGCCAGTTTATACTTCTGCATCAAGTCAACGCATTATCTACAGCATTAACTGCACATCACCTGCACTGTAGCATGCATTTATACTTCTGTTTTGGTCTTTCTGTGACCCAATACAATTACACCATAAAAGCACTAGGTGGTGATAGGGTTTCTATGCCACTGGTTGAGTTCCTTGGTGTGCTGTGTAGACGTCCTCAGAGTACTACGATGAGGAATCATAGAGCTGTTAATATTTTCGGACTTCCTCTGAGAGTCTCTCCTCAACTCGACCTATTGTTGTATAAGAGCTGGTTTCTCTCTAGCATTTCTTAGCTTGTAATGATGATTTTAAAACTGGCGGCAAAGACAGAAATGCAGAGGCGGGGATACGATGTGGTGGACCAATCACAGCTACTGCGGTTTGCGTTGACGCAATGCGTAGCTACATTTCTGGAGAGGTGCATGTCAGGGTATGTGTAGGCTATGCCATATGTTTGACACAGAAGTATAAATTGGCCTTTAGAAGTGAAAGACACAGGGAGAACACAGATGTACATCTTATTTTGCTGAAAGATGAACATCCTTTAGTTTCTGTGCAGCTCGTTTTGTCTTTTTTAATTAAGAACTTGAACAAAACAATCAGAAATTCAGAAGCGCTGAAGTGATCTTGTTTATGCAGAATGTAAATAAATGTTGATTCATTTGTTATGGAAAGATTTAATTGCATAGAAAAAGCAGTAACTCAATTTCTGGGACTTAATCTCATCATCATTTCAAATACAATACAGATTGTGTCAATGTCCAATCACTTTTGGACTGCAGTGAGGGAACCATTATAGAGCATTAAGGTACATTGGCATTCAGGGGACCCGTTTTGCCTCAGCGCTTGTTCTCGACTCATTCAGAGCGATATGTTAACATGGCAATCTGTTTATCCTTTTGAGTGATAGGATGCCATCATGTTGGACGAACAGGCTGTTGTTCCCTCTTTGTCTTTGCCATCCCCTTCAACCTGCAGTCAAAATCGAATTCTCAGAGCAGAATTTTTTCCAACAGAGAGATAAGGTGCTTATCTAACTCAATCACCATTTGCTGTTGATTGGAAAATCAATGACCTCATGTTTTTTGTGTACCTTCAGTGTTTCAAGTGTGCCAATTTAAACAGTGTGTTCACTGAGACCTGAGGTCCTCTTAGTTTGAATGTTTTCTGTCCTCCTGAATATCCACTGATACCTTTTGGGTGCTGAAGTCTTTTGTTTGAATTCATCTAATAGGCTGGGATTTAGCAACATTTGTTTATGCAGTTGAAGAGATATTTGCTTGGCCCCTGGGAAAGCATTTTTCTCTATTAAGGTTTTTTTTTCCCAAGTATCCACCTTCCGCGTCAAATATGTTGCTATCTTTACCAGTCTTAATGCAACGCTGTTTCTTTGGAGCCTATAAACTGTTATTTAATCATCCGAGCATTTTTCATTTTGGTTTGATGACTTGCTGTCTTGGTAAAGAATTTGCAGTATTTGCAGTAATTTGCAGTAGTCCTTACGGTACATAGAGATAAAATACAAATCCACAAATATGCATTCTCCCCACCTTCCTAATACATACGTCAATCCTGTCAGGACATGGGTAAGCAGTATTTTAATTAAGTGTCTCATCTGAAGTGATAATAATGAGTTTGGCAGGGATCTGTGGGGGAGCTTGTGAAGAAGAGAATGAATTGCTGTCCTTTCCCTTTTGCAGGCTGATGCATACACACTCTATTGATTGCAATTCAAACAGAGATGACAACCGTTAATCAGTGCCAAGGTGTAGAGATTAGTATCTTTAAATGGAATAGTGGAGGGGATTTGACCTGGGCTAACTTTAATAACTTAACTTTCGCACTTTGTCATGTCAGCCCGTGGGCAGAGGGAGGGTGGAGGCGTCCACTTAGAGGAACACAAACATCAAGTAGAGGAGCGATGTTCTGTCTCGTACAGGCGGATGTCACTTCATAATGTGAGATTATCATTGGTTGGGTTTATTGTCACAGCCATTTACACAGGAGATTATGTCCTAGGTTTAGATTTACTGTTAGGCAGCTGGCTAAGAGGGTTGTGAAATGAATCCTAACAATGACACCACTGACCAAAAAGTCTCCAGGCTGTTCTCCAGGTGGGAAGGATGGCTCAATTCCTATGACACTGGCCATCATGGGAGTCTCAGATACACATAATTTCAGCTCAGATACATAATAATAATCAGCTCAGATACACATAATTTAACTACATTCAGGTTAAGGATGCTTTACAGAATCACAAAATAATGATGTAGTCTACAATGAAATGGTATTTTTATCAAAATATGGTAATGCAGAGGGTTACTGAAGCCTTATTGGTAAAGTTCATCAATAATGAAATTCAACTTTTCTTCATGCACCATGTAGAATTGATCTTTTGGCATCTGAGAATTAGTTTTTTGTACTTGAGCTACAAGGAGTGAAAGCTGAACATCAGAAATGTTTTAGGGTGATAGACTTAGCTTCACAAATCATCAACTATGTTTGGGTTAGAATAGAAAGTTCAATTTTGTGAGTAAGATAAGATAGTCCTTTATTAGTCCCAAAGTCGGGAAATTCAAAGTGTTATAGCATCAAAGGGACAGTGAAGAACTCAGGAATTACTATGTAATTATATATAGTAATATATAAAGTAAAGCAATATAATAAACAATATGCAGATGATCAAAAACTGAAAAATATTTACAACTAAATGTACATTGGTACTGTGGTACATTGAATAGTGCACATGGGATATTACACATTGGTAGATTAACATATTACACATAATACTGTATAAATATGACTGTATAATATATATATATATATATATAGTCCAAAATTATTCTGTCAGATATTTACAGCAGTGAGGTTGTAAGTGGTCTACTGAGAGCAGTGTTGGTTGTAGTCTAACCACAGCAGGCAGGAAGGACCTGCGATAACATTCCTTCACACACTTTGGGTGAAGCAGCCGGTCACTGAAGGAGCTGCCCAGTCAGAGACTCATACATGAGGTGAGAGTCATTCTCCATCATGGATGTTAACTTGGTTAACATCCTCCTTCCTCCCCATCTGCCCAATCAATATGACAAAACTGAGCTAACAATAAACACAAGTACATTTTACAGCTTTATCTTCCATCTACAAATGTGACTAACAACGTGACCCATTTTTTCTTTTTCAATGGACAAAATTTAAATTCATCCCTAATATTTAGCATGTTTGTGAAATGTTACTTATTTTTTTGTTCATGAGTGTTGATAACAAGTACAATTAAATGTATGATGGATTGTGATGTGTGTGTGTCTGGCATTAGTTTGTTTTTCAATAATTTTGCTTGTTATATTCAATATAATATTAATAATACAAGATAATTTTGGGCTCGTTCTTCAAGTTTTTGAGCCATTAATCTCCATAGTTGTGTTCTAAACTACCTATTATGCAAAAATGTGGATATATTAAGCATATACTTTACATTACCATATGTTACACCTGCAAATTCACTTCAGTTGACATGTTTGGGGGCAATTTAAGTTATGTGTTTTGACATATAGATAATGCTGTGTCTGTCACAGCCATTGTTGTTTCCTTCTCTTTTAATAGGCTATTATTCTCTTAAATTTCCCTACCACTCTTCCGCTACATCACAGTTATTGAACAAGACTGGCAAAGTCTTTTCAAGGAAACGTGTTCACAAAAAGTTCCTGAAAACAATGTTTTAGGATTGTTGTCAGAGGTAATTACTGCCTCTAAACAACTGCAAACAATTCACCCTTGACTTTGCCCATTAATTCCTCTGTAGGTATAAGTGTAATTTACAGCGAATTGCATGTGGTAGTCACAGAGGGCCGCCTAGTCGAGCTGTTCTGACCACGGTCAGTTCGGAGTAGGTGGAGGCTTATCTCTGCGGAGCCCATCAATCAACTAGCAATGACTTTTTTTTTTTTTTGCGTGCACATTTTGTACTTGTAATGACCAGCCCTTTCCCGCCTCCCCTCTGCCTGCAGGACACAATTACTGCCTCAACACAGAGGACGACCTCTGTCATGTAAATGGATCAGCCACTTCACATTAGACTGTTTTAAAAAAGTGAGAAAAAGTTCCCCTCGCCCTCAGAGGGACATGGTAATGTACTGATTTCCCCCCCTTTTAGTGTTGGATAATCCTCAGTGAAAATAAAGGGGCAAACCCACACTTTACTTCAAAGAGATGGATCTGAAATGACCTTTTTACGATATGTGTACATAGGACAGTGTGTGCACACAAACACAAAGATCAAAAGTGACCTTTCTCTAATACATATTCATGGCCAGTGCGTCCACGAAGCTTCACATGAGTGGCTAGAGATGATCAGCTTTAATTGAGGTGTTTACCGGAGCATGTAACCTCGAGTGCGAATCGGCCTTGACGCACACAATGGGTCAAAAAGTGCATGTACGTGTGGAATAATAGCACTAGCTGGCAGAAGGCGTTCAAAAGAAGCAAATTCTGCCTTCATCATAATTGATGTAGATGTGAATGTGGTAGGACTCTATGATGAAATGATAATCATAATTCTCAAAAATATTTTTTTAGTATTGATGACATTCATTTGTGCTATGGATAAGCTGTTCAGTTCCTCAAAATCTAGCTAGCCTGTATTTCTAGCCTTTCATTTGTAAGAGCTCAAACTGAGTGTGAATGTGAGGAAAGCATAACTAGCTATTTTCAGTGTTGAAATTATGGAGGAAAAAAATGTTAATGAGTTTAATAGGAACGTTTCAAAAGAGGAGATTATGGCACATGTCCACTACACAATGAGTGCAATGATTTCCTTTGCCTTAAATTAGACATAACCTAATTTACATTTACATCTAAGGCATTTAGTGCTCTTATCCAGAGTGACTTACAAAAGTGCTTTTCTGTTTTAAAAAGCTAGTTTGTATAGGCTAAATTTTTTTTTTTTCAAATGTCAAATCAAGTAAGACATGAGTACAATCATAGGCCATAGGTGCAAGATTAGTACTTTAAGAGATGGTCTCACAGCAAACAACTCTGCCATTTGTACAGTTCATTACACTGTACTATTAATCATAACACCAAGGCTTAATGTTCAGACATAAAACAGCTGTGTATGTATTAGGGGTGCAGCTGTAACAGGGTTCACTGTATACCATGATATTAAAAAGCACGGTTATCATATTATGGGTGTTTGCTTATTACCGGTAATAAAGTGAAAAGGCAAGCTAGCTGAGAATCTCACCCGCACGTGTTCCACTCTGCCTCTGCCACTGACTCCACCCTCAAGCACACAGTTGCGAAAATAGCAGAGAGAAGTGTGACAGATTTAACCAGTCTCCATCCCCCAAAAACAATATCTAAACTCAAATCAGCAGATGGGAATACTGTGGATACCTGCAAAATGGACGTGAGGATGGGTATCCCATTTACAAAATGTTATTCTGAGAACAACACCACAATACACCATGTAACGATTAATAAAAACAAAAGGTTGTTTATTTCTGACTGTACACGTGATGAAAACAAACAAAAATAAAACTTTTAAACTATGGTTAGGTTCTTCCTAATTTAAGATGCAACACAAACCAAAACTGCTTAAAACCTGTCCACATCGCACCAGAGCTGCCTAGCTCTTAAAGTGACAGTGCACCTATTTTCTGAACATAAACAAATGGTGCTTGAAGACATTTGTATCGACATAAACAGTACAAGTATCACTTCTAGGATCTTAATACTATGTTAAGCAGCACACTTCTTATGAAAAAGTTTATGAACTATTTATATTTACACACAGGGCAAAAGATGGTCCTTATGTTAAGGATTTTTAAAGGAGACATTTTATACAGTACATTCATTAAAGATAGTTTCTAGTTTCAGCTAAAATAAATAGTTTGTTAAACAAAACAAATTGTTGCTATTTCTTTAAGATTAAATGTGACTATAATCAGTTTTGTGAAATACTACAATAACCGTGATATTTTCTGAGATGGTTATCATATCATTCATTCGAGAAAATCTCATACTGTTGTAACCATAACTATGTATATAGCAATATGTAACTGGATACACCAGTTAACAAATATGATCATGTTTTTTTGACCCCTTTGTCCAGCCCAAAGAGCTGAACTTTGTGGATGTTGTGTCTGTGGCTCATGCAGCCACTGTGGGAGTTTTCAGACCGTTTTTACTGGTAGAGTACACCATCTGGCCTCTAGAGTGGGTTGGGGCTCATTTCGCTCTAGCAGCCCAGCCACACCTTTACTCTTCTCAGCCTCTCCGCCTCACCACCTGGGCTCCACTGGAGCTCCAGCTCTGCTTCCCAAAGCAAAGCCACAAATCTCATTGTGCTTTGCGCTCTTTCAGACATCACACTTTATGCTGTTCTACTAAAACCGTGCATTCACGGTGCACATTTGTATATGTGAAGCAAATTGTTGAAGCTGTGGTAGTGGTTAGGGCCTGGGAAAGTACTCCAGCTGTCTTGTTGCTGTGTGACAGTAGTGGTTGAATGAAAGGTTTTTTTTTTCTTTTGCTTGATTTGATTGACAGGCTTGTAGTTAAGGGGCTTTGACAAGACTTTTTATGGCAGGAGGAGATGAAACAGGATATGTTTACACGTATCATATCATCTTTTTAACGTGATTGGATGGAGCACACATTTCCTTCTTCAACAAAAGCGGCAGTTCTCAAATTTGAGTGTGCAGTTTCAATTCTGGAAACACCAGCTACTTGATTTGATGAGAATTGAGTTCATAATGTTACCTTTGTTCCGGGAAGGAAACATGAAGATCTAATCAAGAAACATCAGAGTGTATGTGTAAGGTTGTTTCCAGGGAAGTTTTTTTTTTTTGCTCTGAGAGAATGTGAAATAGTCATTATTCTCGAGATGAAACATCTATTACCACAGAAAAGGTCTAGCGTGTGATGTTTCTCCACGTTTAACAAGGGCTTTCAAGGTTGGCAAGACATCATTAGTGTGGGGGGGGATGCTTACCTGATAGACTGTCAAAGGACAAGTGAACTCATGAGTCTCATTTTCCCTTCCCTACCTGATGCCCAATTATCTTTCAAGGGGTTCCTACAAAAATAAAATTCATTTTTAAAGCCTAGTGGAAGCATTCGCTTTTTCCCTTCTGCTGTCATGCTTGATTCTGGAGTTCTAGCATTATTATTTCTATTTTTGCCCTCCAAACAGAGGCAGACTATTTATCTTGTGGTTTGTAATTTGACACAAAACAATGTTAAAGCCCGAGAAATTGTGAACATGAAATATTAAAATCTGCCTGGCTGGGTTTGCGGGGATCTTGACTCAGCACCAGTTGTCTGTGGGTGATCTGTGGTAATATGTGGGACGTCTGGGTGGCTGCAGGTTTTGCTTTGACTGAATAATAAATTTAAAGACTAATCCACTCAGTACTTTTTTGCCACACTTGAAAGACATGATAAAATGTGTACAATAAACAACACCATGTATAAAGATTATTATTAGCTTTCATGCTTCTAATTTGAACTACAGTATCTAAAGTCAGAACAAAAAACATATTTGTTAATTGATATATTTAATTAATATTTGTTAATTGATATAAAAACACTGTTAAGTGTTATTACATCTTTAAAATGCAAATATAAATCAAGTAGAATGAAAAAGGCAGAAAATGAGTGGGAATAGTCAAGTATTAGCTTAGGTAGTTTGTTAGTTTGTAAGTGCTGTTCTTCTCTTTTTTATTTTATTTTATTTGTCTCATAGGTATAAAGAGTAAGTGTAAGAGTAAACCTAAAAAATATGAATGATTAAAGTGAACTAAACAAAAATATTTAACTGTTATACACGGTCATATCAAAATATTTTGAGCACACCAGTCAGCTGTAGCAGAGTGCAAAATCAGCATGGGGAAAGGATATGATTTGACTGATGTTCAGTAGGGCTAGATATTATGTTCTAGGGATCTTCAAGTTCTTGGGATGTTCTAGAGCTGCTGTAGTGAAGGTGTACTGAAAATGGATTTCTTAAACATTGAGTTCTTCCAAATGGCATAACAGTGGTGCCCCACAATCCACTGATTCCAGAGGAGAATGATGACTAAAGCAAGTGCTACAGAGCGATTGATGGACTACAGCAGACCAGTTAACCTTATAATGAACACAGGAGCAGTGAGGAAAGTGTCAGAGATCACCACTGAGCAAACACTCCAAGCCAAAGGTGGTTACTCCCACTGTTAGATAGGTGGTCATAACATTCTGCATAACATCTATAATCCAAATGATGGCAGAAGGAAGCAACTGTGTGTGATCTCTACTGAGCAAACACTCAAAGTCAAGGTTGGTTATTCCCACTATTACATAGGCTGTCATAATATTCTTATGTGACTGTGTACTTGCATATCAATAAAAGCATCAATAAAACCTCTACAGAAGTACAAATTAAACAACATTGAATTGAATTTCAACTGATTAAATGAGACTAGTTACCTACCCACTGAACATGGGTGATGTTCCGCATCCCCAACAGTTACGTCTCAATTCATTCTCCTCTTTTCTATGAAATATTTGGACTTCAAGTGAGCTAGACTGTGAGTGCTGCTTCAGTGTGCTGTGCACACGGCTGTGGAAAAGGCCCGCGCCCTGCTAAAGCCTTAGTAAATCTGGCCCTAATCTTGCCGTGTGCGAGTTTACAGATATTGATGCAGGCCATCAGTGTGTCAGCACTTAGGCTTGTTTCTGTGGAGTCCCTGATTATAGAGACTGCAGAAGAAGAGCTCTCTTTGTGCCTGCTTCTTTTCTGCTCCGACGCCTAGCAGCCATAAAAGTCCCTATCAGCGCAGGCATGTGGGGCTTGGGCTTGTTCGGCCCAACTCGCTCTCTCCGTTCAGCCGTGACACCTCTCTCTCTCTCTCTCTCTCTCTCTGTCTCCCTCCCTGTCTCTCCAGTTATTTTTGGGTACCGCCCTGAGCTGTACCTTGCTTCAAAGGCGAGCGGAGGTGCTTTGTATTTATTTATTTATTCTTTCTTTTCTCTATTTATTATTCATCCGTTCCCCCTTCAACTCACACAGACAGCCAAGTTGAGTTGATGTCATGAAGCTGTTCGTCAAAGCTGATTAGGGACAGGGTAGAACCTTGGCCTTTATGGAATAGAATTCCTCATTTGCAGATTTTTTCCATGGAGGAATGTGGAAATTCTTTTTTTTTTGTCTCTTCTAAGTATAGTTAACAGATTATATTTTGCATGTCAGGATTATTAAATTCACTTCTTCAGAAATTTGAATGAAGTCTTATTTGTGTTGTCACTATGTATTCTTTAAAATAAGAAGGCAAATTTAACTGGCTAACTTGCCTTGAATAAACTGTCAGCAAAACTTCTCAAAAAGGTATTGAAGTATTGAATATTAATTATTTTCCCCAAATAAAGTGATTTATAATGATATACAGGTGAAATTAAGAAGAGATGTTCAGTTACAAACTGGTAGTTAACTATCAGTGAAGCACAGTTGTGAATAAAAAATATTTGGTCAAAAGATTTATGAGAGAGTGTCAGGGTGCTTTCACACCTACATTGCTTGATCTGGATTTTTTGACTTAACAGTTTGGTCTGAACCAAAATAGCAGGTAAGAAAGGGACTGCGAACCATGGTCCAGACCAAAGGAGCAAAATTTGGTCCGACCAAAAGAGGTGGTCTCAGTCCCGATCTAGTGAACCATGGACCAGTTTGTGTGCAGTGTGAAAACACATTTCTAGAAGATTTGGACTTTCAGACAAGAAACTTTTTCCTCCTAATGTCAGCGGCGATGCAATTGCATCATGATAAGCATGTTCATTTGGCGAATGTGAACTACCCTAGAGTCCTTTGCCTGAAGTTGCTGCTGCTTGTATAAATACCATAATAACAGCACTACTGTGCTAACGAAGAGAATCTGTTCATCCATTTCATTTAACAAATTAACCACCCACTGAAATGGCAACATGCCAACGTCAGACACACGTCCTTCTACAAACCAATCAGTGTCAAGTGTAGGAAATGTATTTCTTGTAAGTGATGATGACATGATGTGGGCGTATCATACAAACGTCTTTGGTGTGCTCGCAAAAATGCAGGGTGAAAACAAAACTAAGTGGACCAAATATATACAAGCTAACACACAAACCTTTGTTCGGACCATTGTCTGGATTTTCTCTTGTGAATACGCCCTATATTATATGTATATATAAACATATGTATATATATGTATATGTATATGTATATGTATATATATGTATATGTATATGTATATGTATACATAAACATATGTATATGTATATATAAATATATGTATATATGTATATATAATATATAATGTATAAAGATATATAATATGCTGGTAACGTTAGGTAGGTTGCAAGTCAGATGTAATGTCAAATAGAGTTGTTATATGACCATGACAAAATGTCCTGTATTAAATTGTGCAGATGACTCAACAATTGAACAACAGGCATAGGGGCAGCTGGGGTCTGGTGGTTAGGGACCTGGTCTTGTGACTGGAAGGTTGCCGGTTCGATCCCCAGACAGGTCATGGCTGAAGTGCCCTTGATCAAGGCACCTAACCCCCAACTGCTCCCCGGTCACTGTGGATAAGGCTGGACACAGCTTCTAGCATAAATTCTCACAGCCTGGTGTGTTCACTAGTGCATGTGTTTAAATGTGGAGGTCAAATTCTGTTGTGTGCAATCACATTGGCAAAAAGTTGAATCTGAATCTGGAGCAGCCTTTTGGATATTGTTTAAAATTTTGAGATTAAGTTAAAAAGCATTTTGTTTTTCATTTTTAATTAAAATCTTTTAAATGTTTTAGAGTATTTTTGGTATCTTGTATGTATTATTTATGTAAAAAATAGAAAAAAACCCAGTGTAAAAAGTTGATGTCACATACCTGCAAGAACATAGGAATATTGTGTGAATTTAAAAGACTGAGAACACTTGATATACACGGGAAAAAGAAATGACCCTGGACTCTGGACTAATGTTGGAAAAACTGGATGTTTTGTCATTTGTGGAGGGAGTAAATAATGTGTAATGTGAATAATGTTTTCTTCTTACTTCTGTTAAATTGTGTATAATGTTTTGTGTAAGAGGTTTAATTTTAAAAAGGTTTATTTTAAAAGTACAGAACGTCTCCAGAATCCCACACAGAGCTTGTACAGAAAGAACTTAGCACAATATTCATGTTAGCATTATGCCAAAGGACACATTCAGTGACAATAACAACATGTTGTGACTTTGTCATTGGTTTCAGGTTTATAGGAACATGATTATTACTGAGGCAGCTCAAGATTCTGTCAATTACAGAAGACAGCAGTTCTTACACGGTTTAGATTTATTTAATATAATCCAGCTCAATCTATGCTTTAAGGAACATCAGGTGATTGTTGCCTGGTTTGACTCTCAGGTCAGTGTCAATGTAAAGATTAATCTGAGCCTTTCAGATACAGTCATTTATTTTTGTTGCCTTTAGAGACATATTTGTTGCCCTTTGAGATGTGAGATCAAAAGGCCAGTTTCATAGAACATTTCATCAGAAAAGGTCATCCCATCCCTGTCTTTGTGAGTGACAACAGACTGGACAGAATAGTCCAAAGAGAGAACCAGAACACTGTCCAGAGGGGAAAGATAGATTAGTAGCAGTGGTCCCAAGCAGCTAAAATAAAACTTGGTATGTAGAAAACAACACTGAGAACATTTTGTAATTTTATATGAATAATTTATTGCTCTTAACAACTCGTTTGCAGGTGCAGCTTCCAAACATTTAGTTGATAATGTGTTTTTGTTCAAAGAGGTAAAAGATTAAATATTTCATTCTCAAATTTTAGTGCATGCACCGCAGAAAACAAAACTAACTTATAAACATAAAAGGAGGAAAGCTTTTAATCTGAGTATGTAATTAACTGTGTAACTACATACACATAGTATAGCAGATCAGTAATATCTGTAATGTCTAAGGATTAAGAGAGCCATGGCCTGAGCTTAGTCAAACATGAGATGTCTGGCAGTGAGGCTGCGAGGAGGAGCTTTTGTGTTTGACTAAATTCACACACACTGGGCATTGTGGGAAGTGGCATTGTCCTTGGGCATTACACAATAACGCCTCCCCAGTGCTCTTGCCCTTTTCCTTCTCTCTTCCTTATGTTCCCATACAGAGGAAAAGAGAGAGAGAATGGGAGGGAGAACGACGTTCATCATTGGTGCCTTTTTTTGCGACTGCAGGGCTAAAACAATATAAATAACGTGGGCCCTGAAGGATTGGTGTGCTCTGCTCTGACAGCGAGATGGAGTATTGATTCTTGGCACGGTGCTAAAATTGCCTGCCTCCCAGCCTCCAGACACACATGTTGGCAGGTCTCAGAGAGTGTGAGGCATGCCCTAAAACAGGAGAACGTTATCGGTGATAGCCACGTAGACCTAAAAAAAAAAAATGAAAAAGAAAAGCAAGAAAACAACCTGGAGATCTACAATTCCTTGTTCCTGCTATAATGTGCACATACGTATCCTGACATTCATGTTCTTAAAGACGTGGTATTTGGACCCAAAAGAAAATATTTGATAATGGTATGAATAAAAAAGAATTAACATTATTTTAACATTTATTTTATTTAAAATAATATATTTTATATTATTTTATTTGTGTAAATTTATAGATTTGTAAATTCATTGGTAAATTAGCTTATATTTTATATTCATTACATCTAAACTGACATTTGAAGCTTTGTTTGTTTTAATGTTGATACTGTTTGAATAGTAACTTGCTCAAACTCAAAATGAAATTGTCACGCCCCCCGCCATGGCTGCACTCTATTATGGCCCCTATGTCTTTTTGTTCAAATGTGCATTCTGTAAACATGTCCCACGTGTCTTTTCAGTCTTGTTTCTAAGTTCCCACCTTTGCCAGGTTGTCATTACTTCCACTCCCAGCCATGTTTTGTGGTCTGTCAACTAATGCTCCACACCTGTCTTGTGTTATCACTCAGGCCCATTTGTATATTCCCCTTTATTTCAGATGCTATTTAGCTCCTTGTGTTTCCCTTGTCTATTGCCGGTCATTGAATGTATGTATGTGAAGGACATTATTGGATGTATGTTTGTTTTGAGCTTTGTTATTAAAACAAAGTGCACCTCTGCATCCTCTGTCCTGCTTCCACCACCACCACATCATCACAGAAATATTCTAATATGAGATTCTGGATTTCAGATTTTCAAACTGATCAACAGTAAAACAAAAGAAAAAACATTAAATGTCACTTCATATGTGATTATTATAAAATATGACAGTTTTAACTTCTTGAATGAAATTATGAACAATGAACTTTCACAATTTTCTTATTTTTAATTTTTTAATTTTTTGATAGTTCAAGTTAAGTGTAGTGACATTTATTTTTTAAGTGGGGGCACATGACGTTCTATCAATCTACTGTTTGTTTTTATTGCAACTTTATGGCATAAATAAAATGAACTAGTTCAATACACAAAATAGGCAGCTAAACAATCTTTCCATATGCATGTCATTTAATTCGTGTTAATTAATTGGCAACCCATTTTCAGTAGCTGAATTTTAGGTGCTGGTTTGTTCATTAAAAAAGCATAAATTGTTATTTATACTGCACTTTGGCTACTGGAAATGTGCTAGAGTTCATTTAGCCCACAGTATGAAAATGCTAATACAAAATGGCCATTGGCCAATGTTTAGTCTGAGCTCCACCTGCCTTATTCAAATACCCAATTAGATTAGCAAGTAATCAAATAAATTGGATTATGCATATATACAAGTTACTACACCTGTGCCTGATTATAATGTTCACTCTTGAACTCTCACTCAACCCTGAATCTCAGAGATGTAGGCTGTTTGGCTATCCACTTCTCATTTGGAAAAGACATCCTATTCTGTCAGAACAGTTTTTGCATGATTAAAAAAACGTCTAAGACAACCTTGCATTACCTTGCTGCTCTATTAATAATGCACAGGAGAGTGATGGGACTTGGTCCATGACAGCAGCAGCAAATCATGCCACTTCAATCTTGAATTCATAATCAGCCTGTCCCTTTCCCTTCCATCAGCAGGCCAGGTGCATTCCAGCAGCGACAAGGTGTGAGGCTTAGCATTACCCAGCCCTTTTCCCCCAAATCTGCAGCCATTTGGAAAGGCTTTCAAGTTGCTGGAGAGGTCGAAAGGCCTTGCTGATGCGTGTTTTTTTAATGTAGGTAAGACAGCTGTGAGGAAAAAATAGAAGACTAGGAGATAAAAGGAATTCAGTGAGTTCATGGTAATAGACTTTCAATTCTGCCAAGAGAGAATATGGCCCTGAGGTAATGGTTAAACTGCATTCTGAGTTATTATATATCTCAGTGTAATGTAGTCATCGGAAAGTTCTCTACATGATCGTGAATTCTGAAGTCTTCCCAAATACCAAGAATAAATCAAACTCCATTTGTCTCTTAACATTAATCAGTTAGGGGGGTGAAGTCACACTATACATTTCAGTCATGTTCAGTCATGTCACTGTTGATATAAATCCAATTCAGAACTGTTGTATCTGGTAAAATGTGGGCAGCGACATTCTTCTAAAACGTTTCAATGGCAGCTAAAACAAATCACTGGGGCATATTTCGGGCAGGTAACGTTGTGATATATCATCGAGGCTCAGCTAGTGGGGTAAGGGCTAAAACTCTATTCTTTAATCAGGATCATTTGAAACCTGCTTTTGACAATATCAGCATGCTGGTCTTTGATGATAAGCACCATTATGTTGCAAAAA
Organism: Crenuchus spilurus; assembly: GCA_036984385.1. NCBI lineage: Eukaryota > Metazoa > Chordata > Actinopteri > Characiformes > Crenuchidae > Crenuchus > Crenuchus spilurus. The sequence continues at coordinate 46,180 of BRDA01034575.1, read as the reverse complement.
CGGAAGAGGAGGAGGAGGGTGTGGACAAAAAAAAACATCAAATGGCTTTTAGGCGAGGCGTTTGTCTTCTCAAGAACACCAGAGCCTGGTTGCGTGACCTCAAGTGGCACTCTTAAGTGACAGGCCACTCCACTCCCTCAAGCGACAAGTGCGAAACCACATCACTTTAAATCCACACTCGCATAGCTTTAGGATTTAGGACTCTTTCATATCCTCCCCAAGTGACAGTTTTGGCTCTGAAAAGGGCAGGACAAGTGACAGAGACTCAGAAGCTGCCTTTTGTGGCATTGGCATTGTCAGAGGATTGCCTCCTCTATAGCGTCAGCATCTTTTAGAGTATTGGTGCACCTGAGAGAAGAAAATGGTGCAAACGACGATGGCCTAAGCTAATTTATTGTGTACACAGTATGGGTCAAGAGAGCATATTAATCCTGGCATGCCTCCGAGCCCTGTCTAAATGAGAGTCTCCGGGCAAAAGCCTCCAATTTTGTTGGGATTTTTGTTTTTCTCATTCTAAAGTCGTTTCCTCCCATGTTTAGTGTGGAATGCCAGTGGGCTCTGCCAAAGATGATCTGGCAAGAAATAAAAAATAATAATAAATACTATCTTCAGAAAGGCTTGGAGAGACATGCAGACACACAAATTTGTATGCATCGTCAAGTTATGCCTCACTTCAAAGCCCAAAGGGTGTCCTAAAACCAGACATAGGTCAGTTTATCGACTCTTTCAGACTGATATGTGAACCTTAGGATTACACAGAAGCCCAGCTTGTGACATTCTCTGCTGGGTCTCAAAGACTGATTTTAATGAATGGGATTCTCTTGTCAGACAGAATCCTTTATTATTTCCTCATACAGATTCCTGATTGAACATGACCGGCATTTGTAAAGATTACTCGAGCTTTAGACCAAAGGGCATCTTTGATGTGCATAGATTACAGTAGCTCTGATGGCTTGGAGATTCCATAAGGACAAAAATGAGTAGACATGAAACAAACTCTTTTTCAAGAGGGAAGATAAATATTTCATATTTGGCAGACTTGATTGTCTGTATGGTGGGTTAGCAAACTTCACATGTTCTTTTTGTTTTCAGCGGATTGAGCTAAACGATGGCAAAGCATTTCATCAGAAGCAATCAGATTTTCTGATAGGAGGACTCACACTAATATTTGGATGTTTTAGCAATTTTAGAAGAGCTCTACAAAGAGGTCTGCCTAAGCACATGCTTACATCAGATCTTTGAATTAGTGTATTCTACCTATTGTAAGGACGGAAGATGTTGCGATGAATCCTTCCAGCCTACAGGGTGGTCTTGGAATTTTTATCCTTATTAGCATCAAAGTTGCACTATTTTAGCTTCCATTGTTTTGCAAAACCAAACGTTGGCTTGTGCAAGAAAGTCCTTTAAATATTTTGGTTATTGTCTTGTTTTCGATTTCCTTCTAAGAGGTCTGCCAAGGTACTTGCCAACAATATGACAAGCTGTGCATCAAAAGGATTTATTAAATCCATCTTGTTCTGAGAGAGAGCAAACAAAACACATACTGTTTGCTAGTGCTGCTCATACAGGCAAGATGAATGATGCTCCAAGCGCCTGCTTTCAGGTGAGAAGCAGATAGGAGCTTATACTGTATAGTGCATTGTAATCAAAACAATCTGACTGCTATCTTCACCTGAGTACCCTAGCCATCTTGGCCCATTGGGATCTAGACTTGGACAAGGACATCAGTCATATCTCAGGTCATATAGACCCAAAGGCTTAGCTATACCGATAGGTTATATAAAGGTTCTCACAGAGGACTGTGTGAATGAGAACACAGAGCTAGAGGTTGCAGCAGAACTCTAACGCTCTAACCTTAGTGAGCTGGCTAGATGGATCCCTCTGATCTATTGTTCAAGGTGGCTGGTATTCCCTCAGTGACAGCTTCCATTTGAAACCTATCTGCACTGGTGCTGTAGCATCAAACAATGGGGCAATTTGTTTTACCTTATCTCGCAAATGAGCGACGCGCCCACGAGTGACAGCATCTTTATGCTGCGCTGTAGCGTCTCAGCAAAGCGGAACTTTAATATACAAGGCTAATTGATGGCAATTGTAAGTAGGTGCATACCACAGCGATATTGGAGAGGCTCTAAAAATTGTCACAGGAGAGTGCTTGGGTAGAGATGATGATACGGTGCGGAATAATGGCCGGCTCCAGGCTTGCGTGTTCAAGAAGTTGTTGGAAATTGAAAACTGCTGAGGCATTTCAACATGAAGTCCTAGTATTATATGGATTTTTCTACTGTTTAGTTGATGCTGCATATTTTTTAATGTAGTTTTGGATATTTCCAGTCTATATTTAAAAAGGGATCATAACCTTTATAACCTTGTAGAGGACTTATCAGGTTTAATGTCTGATGTACTGACCAGTAATATGTTTAACAGTAGATAAACTTAAGAAGAATTGGTTGACTAGTTGGACCAGGTTAGTTGGAAACACCAAAATATGCAGGACATGGAATCAGAATTGGGAACTATTGATCTAAACATACCAGATCATTTTTTTTTTGTTTTTATAGCATATTATCATTAGTAGTAGTATTTGTAGTCATTTACTTTATTGCTCCAGTTGGGAAATGGAATGTTTTTCATTGAATCTCACCAACACAACAGGGACAATCAACAGCAAACGATTAAACCATCAACATGATAATACACAATCCCAAAACATGATTTACAAGTTAATTTTTTGTGCTTATTTCAAATTGTAATCACTATTGGAACAAAGAGTGTTTTGCCCATTTACTGTGAACCCAAATCAGTTCCAGAAGGTAGCCTCCAACGTTGCAAACAGCACAAGGGGCAAACAAGATCCAAAAAGAAAACATCTGAAAACGTCAAAGAAAAGCAGCCTATTTGTATTCCAAGCTTTTAATGTACTGCGTGGCAGTGCCAGAGTGAATACATGTTGTTACAATGTCAAAATAAAATAAAGCCTCACCCCTTGTGCCCCCCTCAGCCCCTTTATCAGTGTGAGTGGGGCGAGGACACGTCAGCTAGCATACTGATGAGCAGCAGATCAAACACAATCCCTATCAGAGCGCTCTCTCAGACGTGTGCTTGTCATGCAAGCCTAGCGTGCTAGCGTGGAGTGCGAAGCGGGCCCTAGCAGATAAACCATGGCTGTCTGGACTGCGGCCCTTTCTTTGATTGTGTTCAGAAGAGCCTGACGCTGGAGGATGGGTCAGGCCTGGAGGTCAGCTCTGATGGGGCTTGTTAACTTGGCCTAGAGGGCAGCTGTCTTGGACCAGCATGCGTGTGTGCCCATCCGCTTTAGCGTAAGAATGATAACAGGCCATTGTTTAGAGCACTGAGGATGACGGGATAGCAGAGTGAATGAGCTAAGTAGAGAAACTGTTGTCTTTCTGTCCTTTGAGTCATCCATTAGGAAGAGCAAGCAATGACAGATACGTCCTTACAATAACGAGTCTTACATACTTAAGCCTTGACTGAAAAACTGACTGAAAAAGACATCTGCTTCTTTATTTTTCATTTTGGCAACATGCTTATGAAGTGAGTTAACCTTAGAGCTGGGCGATATGGCCAAAAATGTAATCGCGATAAATTTTTCTATATTGATCTATCTCGATAATTATCACGATATAAAGTTTTCTAACACTGTCATAGTTTTAAACATCTTTCTAAAAACATCTTTCTAAAAAGACTAAATACATGAAATGTTACAATTTAATATATTAAACTGTTTACTGCCAGAACATAATATTGTAGCGTCCGGCTGGACGCGTTGAAAGGATGGACGAGAAAGAAGTTACAGTCGTCGCTTCATTGTTGAAACTTACAATGATTACTGTCGGCAGCAGCCACTCAAAAATAACAACAGGCTATAGAGACAAGCTAACAGGCTAATGCTAGCACTCCGGCTGACACACACACACACACACTCACAGCGAGCAACCTCCTTCTTCTCCTTCTCACACAAACAGACGGACACTCCTGCTCTCTCGCCCCGCCCCACTACACTCCCCCCAATTACACGCTTGTCTTAAACACAACAGTGCATTTTGGCGGTGCTGGTGAGGAGGAGCTAACAAGCAGCAGTATTAGACTTCTGAACTCACTGTCAAACTGCTCAGACGTGAAATGTAAACGAATGTTAATGCTTATCGAATTCTATTGTGCCGGCTTATCATCGTCATCGAGGGAAAAATTATTGTGAAAAAAATCGATATCATTTCATCGCCCAGCACTAATTATCCTACACTCTTAAAAGAGATCTTCAGTGGTTCTTTAGTAAAGAAAAGGCTTCTATATAGGAAGGATTCTTTGTATGATGAAATGGTTCTTCAGATTAATTAGGAATGTGGTGTTGATGGTTCTAGACTCTTAAGATGGTTCATGAGGTGGGGTGGCGATCATCCAACACCCTGACCTGCTCTTGTTGCTGAATACAATCAGATCCTGACAGCAATGCTTCAAAACCTACGAGAAACCCTAACAGTAGAAGAGATTACTCCAATGAAACTTTTTAATTACTCTTGACTTTGGAAGAAACAATGAATGAGCAGGTGTCCCAATACTTTTATTCATATTGTGTATATTGTATTGCTGTTTTCTACCAATATAATCACAATGTGGAATTTTGTCTGTTTTCTGCTGGCTTGGTGTCCCTATGCTACAAAAACAATACAATTTACATGCACACAGAAGCAACACATCATTAAGGCACATTATGAAAATTCAATAATGAGAAAATGAAAAGATTAGCAAGGTCATGAAGGAGGCCACAGATGTCTGCCTCAGCCTCTGGAAAAAAACATCATGGTACAGACTCTGGAGGAAACAGGGAAGAGTACATTTGGTTGCAAGAAAAATCAGTCAAACAAACGAAAAACTATAAAGCGGTTATAACTCACAAGAGTATTTGTGACCGGAACAGTCGGCGTAAAGCCATATGCAAATTCCCAAACCAAGATCATATGCCATTTACACAGTGAAAAGATAAACAAACAAATATTTTATCTAAATGTTAGTTAAAGAGAAGTGAATTAGTCAATGCTCAAGAGAGCGGAGTCTAATTAGTCAAATGTTACATTAGAATTAGCTGGTTCCAAATATAAGTGCTTTGGACAAGTTTAGGGCTGTTGTTTATTTGTCCTTTCTGTGTTTTACAAATGTATTCTGAATAGCAGCTGAGATTAGACATAATTAAAAAAATAACCTCAGTGTGTACATATAAACCTGATTATTTGATCTGAATTTATTATATATATTTTGGTACTGTGTTTAAGCACATTGATGTCAGAATGTTATGAGTACCTGTCTAACAGTGAGAGTAACCACCTTTGGCTTGGAGTGTTTGCTTAGTGTTGATCTCTGACACTTTCCTCACTGCTCCTGTCTTCATTATAGAAGTTAACTGGTCTACTGTGTCGTGTCGATTGTTCTGTACCATTAGCTGGAGTCATCTTTCTCCTCTTGCATCAGTGGCTTGTGGGGCACCACTGTTATGCCGTTGGGAGGCACTCAATGTGTGAGAAGTCCAGTTTCAGTACACCTTCACTACAGCAGCTCTAGAACATCCCAGGAAGTTAGCAGTTTCCAAGGTGCTACCACCCTTCACCTTCCTGTTATCATGCCCTTTTTGACATCAGCAAATCACATCCATAGTTCATGATAATTGTTTTACACTCTGCTACAACTGACTAGTGTGCTCTCTCACTTAGAGTTCATTCCAAAACAGGGGTGGTCGTAATAATCCTACGTGACCATGTATAACATAAAGGATCCTGAAATATAATTCATAAATTGCTACAGCAACAAGGAATAACTGCATATTGTAATTACTATAATTGTCCTGAATGCTTTCAGTTTAGTCTAATTTTGCTATGAGTTTTAATGGTAGTTGAACAGTTTTCTTCCTGCATAGATTAGTATCAATTCATTCCTTTGGAGAAAAGAAGCCAACAGCTCAAGCTCTGACGCAGCTAGTCTACCTCTTAAGCCTGGTCAGCCCTTTGATTCTGGGGCAGCGTGGAGCTGAATGCAAATGAACGCTTGCCGCAACTAAAATATGCATGACCCCTCCTCATCCCCCAAGTTTAGCCGCTCTGAAACACCAGCCAACTGCTGAAAAACAATAAACCAGCTCCAAACCTGCGAGCTAGCATTTTTGCTGTATTTTTTAAAGGATGTTTTGTCACAAACATGGCAACAGCGAAAAGCCATCAACCAAATGAGATAGTGTTTACAGGGTTTACTGGGATGAGAAACAGCTACAGTAATGTCTCCCGTTCAGTGCACTATAAGTGTTCCTCAGCAATAGACAGAGCAGCGTTAATGGATAGAAAAGATTAATGTTCACGCCATAATTACAACTGTTTCGGCCTGTAATTGTGAAGGCTTCATAGGCCCTGACAGAAGTGCTAACAAAAGCAGCCTATTGTTCTTGCCACTTCAACAGAAATCCTTCTTCGCAGTCATGATAAAGGAATCTCATTTTCCAATGCCCATTATTCGTGAATATATTTTGAGCAGTAATAATCTGCTTGGTTGTAAATAATCAAAAATAAATAAATAACACTGATGTAGTTGATATTATTCTGCAAGTTGACCCAGCTAATATGAAAAGAGACACTGTGTTGGGTCAACCTGTGCCCAAGTGAGGAAACTACAGCATGTATTTATAGCTTCAAAACAGAACTAGGCTAAATAGCATATATAACACTATTTCTGTCTTGTTGTGTAAGCTATAACTCAGTGATATTAATAGTAATATGACAGTTATTCTAATGATTAATCAGTTTTTTTTAATTTTTTTTTTTTTAAAGAAGGCCAAATATGAATGGATTTCACTGAACAATAACAAAAGCAGGGATAATGACAAAATACTAGTGCATCTCCAAATATTAGAATATAATGAAAAAGATCACTTGTGTTAATAATTTAATTTAAAAACTAAACTGTGACACATTTTATATCACGTTATATGTAAAGTGATATATTTCAAGCTGTTTTTGTTTTAATGTTGATACTGTATAGTAATTTACTCAAATTCCAAATGAAATGTTCTAATAATTTGAGATTCTCATGTTCATGAGCTATAAGCCAAACTGATCCACTGTACTGTTGAAAGATGTATGCAGAAAACAAATATAAATGTATATTATCAAGTTTTATTTCTTACTGTAAGACACCACTACACTGAAAAATTAATTGACAACATGCAAAATTGCCAACTATACTGTTTCAAGAAGGTAATATTTTAGTCTAATTTTAATACGAGTTTATATGGGTAATCGTCTCAGCCCAAATCAGAGGGTTGCTTTGTTTCCTTTGTATCAATTTATTGATTAAACCATCCCTCCACCCATTATCTTGTCCACTTAATCCTGGTCAGGGTCAGTCAGGTGAGTCCCCTACCCCTTCACACCACAGGGCTTTACAGTATCTTAACTGAACCCAGGACAGGATGCCAATCTATAGCTGGACACTCACAATTTAAAGTACCCAGTTCACCAAGCCTCCATGTTTTTTGGACTGTGAGGGGAACTGGAGACCTCAGAGGGAAAATGGAAACTCCACCAGTGTCACCGTATTCCTTTAACTACCACACAAAAGCAAAATATACAAACAGCCAAGCACATACTATAAAAGCACCTCTATGAATAAATAAATAAAAAATAATAAGTAAATCGATGAATAAATAAAATATATATATGTAACATATCATTCTCCAGTGTTGTTAACAAAGGGAACTTCACTGACCAGTTAACAATCGTACTTTCTTTTACTGAAATCCAGCTGTGACATACTAGAACATTCCTTTCTGTTATAAAAAAACCCCATAATCTTACGGTTATTCAGACAGCGTGCTTGTTTCTTATAACAGAACCATTATTTGCACTTAAACTGGACTTTGATCCTCCAGTCCAAAGGTGGTGGGGTTGAGTGAGAGGACAAGTGCATCAGTCCATTACAACTTAGGAGCATCTTTGAAGACAAATGACTCCTCTGCAGTAGCTGGACACTCTAAATGAGATACAAAGTCTCCCTGGTGCTTATGGACTCCTTATGTAAGTGTCCTCCCTCCCTGCAAGCCCCACTTGAACAGTGTACATGTTCAAATCGCTCACCCACTTACCTCCCGACCAATCTCAGAGATTGTATTACGGTGACTTTTACAAACACGAGCTGTGGATCAGAGCAGACATGTACATTCATCAGTGCGGGCCCTCGAGTGACGTCACATGAGGAGCTCATTTTTAGCCCGTGCAGTTTTCTCACTCAAGTACAGGAGCGCGCAGGCCGCAATTACTCGTCCTCAGGGAAGCGCGCTCTGAATAGCTCATCAATACTTGTTACTCTGCTACGACACCAAGGCTAGATTTATTTATTCCCTCCGTACTCTCACGAGATGCGCACTTTCAACAAAACCATTGTGGGGAAGCGCAGGATAATTAAAAGTGCTTGCTAGGTTTATCTTCGTGGTTTGGAGAGAATGGAGGCCCTTCATTTCCCCTGATGGCCTTGTGTTTATGAAGGCAACAGAGAATGTTAAAAGAGTTTAGAGAAGGAGATAAAAGGGCGGGATTAGGGGTCTACAGTATGTGTCTGCATACGCTGTATTCTGTGCAGATAAATGGGAAGATTTAGTTATCAGTCAGATTTTCTGAATTGCACATAATTACAAGTAACTTGGTGCTGCATTTTTTGCTCATATCACACTGTTGTGCTTTATTGCAGTGCTGTAATGCTTCACATGAAAACATCAGATTTTTCCTGGTTTCCTGATAGGGCAGAATTGCAGAATTTGTAGCAGATTTTCAGGTAGAGTGCATCAAGTGTTTGTGGACACCTCTTCTAATGAATGCATTCAGCTACTTTAAGTTGCACATTGCTGACACAGATGTGCAAATGCACACACAGCTTGTCTAGTCCCTGTAGAGAAGTACTGCCAATACAATAGGACTCTCTGGAGCAGATAAATATGAACCTACTGGCACCATGCCTAATGCCAGGTGTGGGCTAGAAGGGTATAGAGTTCCCCAGCATTGAGCTGTGGAGCAGTAGAAGTATGTAACCTGGAATGATGGAGCTTCATCCAGTACTTTGGGATGAGTTGAGGAGTTGAGGTGGGTGTTGATCATTCAAGCTCTTGAGATTGAATACAATCAAATCCTCATTGCAGTGCATTAGACATTAGAGACAATTACAAACAAAAGCTGGATGAACTCTTTTTAATACCCTTGATCTTGGATGGAACAATGAAGGAGCAGGTGTCACAATGTTTCCATAATGAGAGCAAGAGTTTAATCTGCCACAAAAAGGTGCTAATTTTGATATCATTATTGGCCTTGAAATACCATATCACTGTATCCCTATGTGACTACTAAGGATGTACAGTATGAAGTCTTTCATTGCTGAAAGGCAGTACAAAATACCATGCACCAACCCTCCCAGTGTATCCTGGGATATCCTCTCAGCACCTGACCTGGTTAGGCTATCACAGCATGCAAATCACTTTAAAGAACAACGTCAAAACTGTGTGAGAGGCCACAAGGTCACACAGGTGGTGCCCTCACTCCGCAGAACATGTGTCTGCTTCAGAGATAGATTTCAAAAAAGGGCTCCAGGGTCAGCATTCTAAAAGCCATGGATGACCAGCCACAAGAGCTGTGCTCATCATAGCTGTCACAAAACTGAGAAAACTATGTGTGTGATTTATATTAGCTCAAGAGTTTCTGATAGCTGTAGCTCAAGATTTTCTTATTGTATTAAGTTGTCAGAGTGTCAGAATTCAATGAAATGTTGATGAGTCAAAACATTATGACATAATTCTTAATATGTTATTGGTCTCTCTCTCTGCTGCCTAAGTATTTTTACCTGTCAAGCATGAACTTTACAAGACCTATGAAGGTGCCCTGTGAAGACATTAGCAGCAGATCATTTAAGTACTGTAAGAGCCAGCACAGTTGTTCCAGCACATCCTACAGATGCTTAGATTGAAATTTGGAGAATTGGGAGGCCACTGACACTCACTAACTACAGTCTACAAGCCTTTCTGATGCTCCAGCTGACCACCATGTTTCAGTTCTAGTTGCTAAGGTCTTCATGTCTGACAATTTCCCCTACATCCAGTACATGAAGTACAAGAATCAACCCTGAGTGCTTTTCCCAAACAACAACAGAGGCTTGCGTTCAAATAATATGGTGTAATGCATTGAAGTAACATCTGAAGTACAACTGTGTCTCAAAGCTGTCATAGGGGTGTGCAAACATCCTATATGTCCTATAAGTGAAATTTTTTACTTAACCAACAATGTAGTCTCCCGGAACTAAGCTTCTAACCAAGGTTAGTATCTGTAGTTTGAACTACGGAACTTAATGACAGAGTTTGCAAACGCTCATTGGAACAATTGTTCTGGGAAACACCTGTGTCACTTAATGATGGACCACACTATGTAAATTACCAATGTAGTTACCTCAGTAGTTCCAGCTATCCTGTTAATTTGAGATAACCAATGCTATTTGCTTCATTCCTGTGTATACTGTATTGTAATGCATTGATTAGAAGGTGGTGATTAAGCTTTATACATTTTGAACTATTAGATTATAAATACTCTATAGACATGCTACAGGAATAATTCAGGAATTAGTACTGGGAAACAGTTCTGGGACATGGAACTTCAAAATTAAACTTGTCACTAAATGTGCAAACATGTCCAAGTAAGCTAAATGAGACACTCCAAATCAGATATCTCCTATTGTTTTACAGTTTTTTTTATTGACCAATAATGAAGTCTTTGGTTTAGATTCTGTTAGTTATGTGGTTTCCATTGTGCATAAACTTGCTGGTTTATTAAAAACATAACAGTTTATCATTATGGCACAAACCTCTGTATGACACAAGTCTGCTATGGGCATAGACCTCATTCCTGATGATTCAACCTACAATATTTGATCTGTGCCTGTTAAATGTGAACCGTAACTTACACAATCTAAAAAGTTACTCAATTCAACAATAAATATTTACAATAATTTAGAAAACAAAAAAAAACCTTCTAACAGGACAGAAGATGATCAAATGTGTTCATGTAATGCAGTTTATACCATCAATTATATCCACTAAATACAATTTATAATAAATTGCATAAGTTACATGGAAACTATAAGAAATAATTCCCAGTACTGTGGATATGCTCATTTGTATAATTCATGGAATTTTGAAATAATACTCTTGAAAAAAAGGATATTGTAAAAAAGAAACCCTGAGAGTGATGCAACTTTGTGTTTTGAAATCCACTGTCAGTCAGATACTCTTTCTTGTGGTAAAATACTTCTTAATCATTTAGAATGTTTGCTCAAGAGCATTTCAGGCCAGCTCTTCAGTTTTCAGAGGGTTTTGTGTGTTCAAATAGAAGGTTTTAGTATTTGCAATAACCTGCTGAACTGTAGCTGTACTCAAGTGCTCATGTAACTGAAAGTGCTGGCTTTAAAACTGCAGTTTTGATTAAAAAATATTCCAGCCACAGACTTTTACAGGTGTGATTAAGGCTTAAAGGTAGTAGCCTGAATTTAGAGTGAAGTTACTGTACATGTATCAAACCAATCAGCCAATGTTACAGGTATTAATCTGTATTGGTTGCACCGGCTTCTGTTAAGCCACGTTAAGATTTGACATAAAATCCACAAGAGCATGTCAGAAGTAGAGGGAAGTGAAGTGAGTTGAGAAAGCATTTCCGTGCTGCCCGTTCACAGCGCTCCCTGGCAGTGTGAAATGCTGAGCGAACCGAAATGAGGTAATCAGTTTGTGTTGCATTTAATCTGATCTCTCTGCTCCTGTGCTATCGATTTGAGTTTTGAATCCTGAATTTTTCGAAGAGTGGAAGGATAACGTAAAGGTCATTTCATGAAGCACAAGTAGCTCAAGGAATGCATAAATTAGCTTTATCAATAAATACCAGACTTGAAACTTTCTATAATCCAGCATTTAAAACGTCACACCTCCAATTACAGGCCTAAAAATGAGGGGAAAAAAGCACCAAATCAAAAGTCTGTTTATCTTTTCTTTGCCGCTTTGCTGTACTTTCATGTATTTAATGTATTAAAAGAACATAAAAGCTTTCTGCTCAGTAAAACAAACTCATATTTTCAATAATCGTTTTTCATGTATTGTGAGTTATGAGACCTCCTTCACAAATTAAGTGTCTTTGCATATATCGTCCTGTCTTCAAGTTTATAATTAAAATTTGGCTAGCGTCATCATGGGCTTTGAGTGGCACTTTATTTTTTATGTTTTTTTTTTGCTTCGTCTTTGTGCTAATTGTATAGTATAAACCAGAGTGTAGTAGTTTTATGGTTTGCATGTACGTGCTTGTACTTTTTAGATAAAAAGAAAACCAGATTTATGGAAAAATGAAAGGGAGATGGAAAAAGTAGTGGAGACAGATAAGAAAGGGGTTGCTGGGGCGGCCCTGAACAGAAGGAGTGAGGGCTGGGCCAATATAAAACCTCATTACTGTAGTGTCATGGAAAATGTGTGCACTTTACGCTCCATCTAGCAGCAGTTTTGCTGGATAAGCACTGTTCTTGTTTGGCACTTTTTTAAGGCCTGTTTCATTAGTGGGAGGGCCCTTAACAGGAGCACATTCTTTTAGAACAGGTGACACCTGCCCCCACCACCTCTTGGAATCTTTTCTAAGCGTTCAAGCTTCTCTCTGAGGTTGATCTTTCTTAAACTGTAATGGTTAACACTAGGAATAGGTACTGCTAAACATTTTCCATATATACTACATGGACAAAAGCATTTGGAAACATGCTCATTCATTGTTTCTTCTGAAATCAACGTTATTATCTCTGCTGTCCAGAAAAGGCTTTCTACTAGATTTCTGGAGCATTGCTGTGAGGATTTGATTATATTCAGAAACAAGAGCATTAAGTGAGGTCAAGATGCTGGATAATCACCATTTCATCTCATCCCCAATGCATCCCAAAAGTCCTGGATCATCATTCCAGAGAACACAGTTACACTGCTAAACAGCTCAATGCTTTATACCCCTCTAGTCCACACCAGGCATTAGGCATAGTGCCCATAGGTTCATGTTTATCTGCTCAAGAGAGTCATATTCTATTGGCAGTATGTAGACAGAGATAGACTAAAGACTCATTAGATCCCACACAGATCACCCACTGCGCATGGGGTCCCAAGTGTCCATGGGGGGGGCATAGATCATCTGTGCTTAGGGCACCCACATGACTAGCACTGCCAATGTGTACATTCATATGTAAATGTGCTCATGGTTGTGATGTCACAATCACGACGAATTGAAAGTCGGCTGATTTTGCAGCTTATGGTTCATATTTGCAGTGAACTGAGAAATGAAGTGTACGCCGAACATTTACATAGTACCTGCATTTACTTACATACAGTTCTATTTCTGCTCTATTCTCATCACCCAAATGCTTCTGACATTTGACAGTCACCTCAGTCTGAACCAATGTTCACCACACATTAGCTATTAGACAGAGGTGAGTAGAGACTAAGCCCGTTTTTGAAGATGGAGATGATTAAGAATGGTACATCAAGTACCTCTACTCTTTTAGAGGAAAAGACCAGGGATGTTTTTCTGACTTCAGAATATCAGGACCTCAGCCTTACAGCTCAAAGATGGCACCCTTTTTACAGCACAGTGTCCCAGTCACTGCACTGGTGCATTGGGATCCACAAAGAACACAGGAATAGCACCACCTGTTGTCCACCAACACCACTTCCAGCAGACACACTAGCTTTTCCTTGGCACCTCTCATCCAAGTTCTAACTCTTATTTAATAAATTGTTTATTCTGTAGTTTTGAAGGTTGTTTGATTTGACATGGAAAGAAGTTTCATTGCAAAACAAGTGTCAAATCTCATTTCTTTTTTTAAAAATTGCGAGTTTATTGAAAGCTAACAAAGCTCATATATGCATTCCACGCACCTCTGTGGCAAAGTGGAGGAATGGTCACTACAGCTCGGGGTGTGACATTATCATTTCATGTCTTAGAAGACTCTGAGGAAAAATAATACGCAGGAATTGGCAGTGGCCATTCCTGAATATCAAATACCATCCTGCTTCACAGCAGCAGTGCAACCGCCTCCCTCCCCTCCACCCCCAAATAACACAACCAAGCAAAGACATGAAAAAACATGCTGTTGCATAAAATTTGCACCAAATAAAAAACTGCAGACACAGAAAATGCAATAAAAAAGGTCAGCGGAATAAACATTGGCAGTAATAATTACAAAGGCGAATGAAAAAGAGCCAGCACCCAGATAATTAGACAAACAAACAAAGTCTCTCCTGAGTCACTATTTTAAAACTATCCACCAGTAATAGCCTGGATGTTTATGGATGCCAGTGGGATGCTGTGCATGGGTTTTTGTTGCAGACGTACCCTCTCCTTTGTCTGGGTATCCACAGGCTGCCAAGCTGCTATGCTGTGCCCAGATTGAAGTTATAAAATAAGAGTCGTTCCTGCCTCGGGCCCTGAAAACCCCCCTGCTAAGTTTGGCAGCTGGCACTTTGAGATGATCAAATTTAAGATGGCATTGCACATTGACCAGGCACTTCGAGGAACACTGACTTTATTTAAAATTTAGACTCTAGATTTTGCATATATGCAAAATATCAAGACTCATGCCATCAGTTCAGTGCTGAACAGTTTTAGCTGGGTATTGAACAGCTGTATGTGCTTACACATCAATATTACATTGATGTTCCAGACAAAGTACAACAATACAATTACAACTAGGGTTTGATACTGATACCAAGAGTAGTATCATGATACTCAATACTAAATGAATAATCTGGCTCTAAATGAGACATTCACCTTTTATGCTTATTTCATAGTACGGAGCCACATTTACACATTACATTACAGTTTAGTTAATGCCTGCTCTTTTTAAATGTAATCTCTGTATTGACATAACTCTTTAGTTGTTTACAAGATACAATGTTAGGTTCATGCAACACAATTGCAATTTATGGAAATATTGAAAAGTATAGAGTAAGGAATTGATTGCCAAATTTGAGCATTGAAATATTTTTTATACTTTCAATTCTTGGTGCAACTCAGGCAATGTAGACACAATGAACTGTGCAAATATGTGAAAGAAATAGGATTAGCATACCACCTTTAGAGGACAAAGAATTAGACAGGAGCCTTGAACATTTTGAATATACATGCATAGCATATTGACAACGCTCATCACCATAATCACATTTTTGCTTGCTTTGGGCATTTTTGGAGCAAAATAACTAAATGAGGCTGCTTGTTCATAATGTGCACCCTAAAATACTGAATATGCCTGAATTAAAGATGGTCTGACTGTTGAGTTTAGGAATTGTGTACTTAGTTTTTTGCAGATAAAGTCCTTTACTCTGCTGTAAATTGTATTACTGGCTCCGGGATGTTGTTCCCTAATTGGATCCTTGTAATTAGGCTAGAAGAGCTAAACAGCCAGATTGCTGTTTGTTTATACCTTTCTCCCATATTAGTGACGTGCTGGGAATCCTCAAACAGGCAGAGGGTTCACTAGCATCTTGTCTTAATTAGTCACCCATTCTTAACATATGCTTTGCTTAGTAGCCCAATCCAATTACTGTATTTATGATTAACTGGACTCATCGTAGTTGCTGATTCATGCTCGTCTGAAGCAGCACTTGGGCACACAGTGGGCATTTGAAAATCCAGGGTAGGGGAAGCCTATAGCTTTGAGAAGATGAAAGCGGTGCCCTTGGTGTCCTTGGGGCTACTCAAGTTGCCAAGTGTCTGTCAAGGTTCTCAAGCTCCTGAAAGTGAGAAAATTGGTGAAGGAGAATAAAGACACTTTCAGTCCAGGATTTGCAGCAGCAGTGTGAAAAGAAACATCTTTAATCTGAAAATAAGTTCAAATTGTTAGATTGGAAAGTATGTAGAAAAAAGCAAGAGGCTAAAACCAACCATTCCTGAGATTACATTTCTTCTTAAAACCCACTTAGGATGTTTTTTCCAGAAGATTCTGACATTCACCAATGTTTTGTTAGGACCTTTCTCAAGAAAAAAAAATCAACAATATTACAACAATATTGGTGAAGGAGGCCCAGAATTCTGTGGATGTTCTGTTGTTTGACATTAATCCGGCCATTGTAGTTATTCAGCTTGATCTACACGGCCTCACTTATGGCTAGTTAGTGTACACATTTCTCACATTATCAGTGTAGTTTAGTCTTTCGATTCATTTCTAACAAGATGTGTATTTATATAATACTTTAAAGCTCAATTCTGCGTCACTTCACAGAGATCCTCCAAAATCTTAGACTGCTCTTCATTGTGTAGATCACTCTTGGTCTTTGTGTGGATATATTAAGCATTACTCAAGTACACTTGAAAGCTGACCCAGCTGATTATGGGGTTAATTCTACTCGGTCAGTTGTGAAAGGTGCCTGAATGTGGGTGCATTCGACCTGATAGGTTCTACTTGAATGTGTTTGGAGAAATTTCCGTTTCCCGGCGGTCTCCGGTGTGTCACAGCATGAGGCATTCAAGTCGGTGCGCTTGAAAGAACAGGACTCCCCTCTGAGCCTTGGTATTGCTGTCTGGAGGGAAACATGGTTTCTGGAAGTTTCCGGCCATCGCCCCTTTGTGTGCAACAGTGCACAAACATAATCAAATGGGCGTACGTAATTTTCAAGCGATCTCTGTATGTTCAGCTAATCGGTCCAGTATACTTGAGGGAAGGACAGGTCAGCATGACCTTGAACTGCTTTTAGCAACTGGAATAACTGCACCAGGACCCAAGGGAAATCATTTCTTCATTATTTCTCAGGTAAATGACAATATGGCAGATCCTGGCAATTAAGAATGGACTGCATCCAGGTATTTCTCCAAAATGAAAATGAAAGCGGTGACATTATTTATTATGGTTTGTAAACACTGACAACAAATATCATTTTCTCTGTGAGCAAAACATGACAGGGGCTTGAAGGGAAAATACACAGCTGTTGTATTTTGACCTGACACCAGTGCCTCGAACTGTCAGATCCTTTAAGGTTACGAAGAAATATGAGTTTTAGGCAAGTTTTTTTCCCTACTTTGGAGATGGTGGGCTTGTTTTTTGTCATTGGTGCCTTGGCAGACACTTCAGTCTCATGTTTCTCTGCATGCTTGCTGACTCCCAGGCCAGGCTGCAAGAGACCCAGCAGGGGAGAGTGGCTGTGACACTGACAAAGCTATCTGAGGCCAGAACCATCCGTCATCGGCAGCAGTTTAGCATGAGCTATCGCACAGTCCACAAGGCTTCAGTGAACCTTATCGCCAAGGAAACCTCTCAATAACTTATTCATGATTCGCAAGGCAATCGCCAGGGTTTGCTGTTTCACTTGGCAAAGTAGTCGACATTGACAAAACATTCCAGGAGCGGTCAACTCGAGTTGTGTTTGCAATGCTTTGGATGGCGCTGAATATCCATCTCAAGGAAAATCTCGGCGCACTCTGATGAAGAGGTGTTCATCGGAAGTGATGGCTTTAAGAGTCTTGGCAGGGAAACGCTTCAAGAGCAATAGATGCTGTCACCAGACGATTTCCCCTGTGGTTGGTAGCCATCTTTAGATATTAGACCAAGCGTCTGGTTCAGACTAGCTTTTAGAAAGATGGCAACATTCAAAGATGAACAGTTGGTATATAGTCTTACGAGGGACCTACAAATAAACCAGACTGGATATATGTGATATGATCTTAGAAAAATGCAACTATTTAAGAAATGTAAAAACACAAAATAGCATCGCTTATAACAGGCTATGCATAATATTACACGCTCTAAACATTTTGTCAGTCCTATATTTATAGTGGTGTTTTAAAGGAATATCTGGGTGTGACCTTTTTCAAGTCGAAGCACAGACCATGGAGAATGCTTATTAACTTGCTGCTTTCTTCGCTCTTGGAAAGGTCTTGGCTGAGTGAGAGAAATAGGCAGAGAAAGAGAAAAGGACTGCACCAGCTGTGTGCCCCAAACCCATTTAGTTCAGAGACTGTGATGGTTTCTCATAGAACTGTCGCTCTCCCTCCAGCCATGTAGGACCCAACAGAATGCAGACACTCATTTTCATCACTCAGCAGAAGTTTCCTGATCATTACTACTTTCTTTCTCGTCCTCTCCTCCTCTCTATTTTCTTAGCTTTGCTTGTTCTCGTACAAAAGTACGTCTTTCAGTACGATGGTCATTTTGGCCTTTTCTGATTGTGTCTGCGTGGTTTGACAATCATCCTCCATTTCATTGCACTGTTTGCTCTACATATTCCAAGTTCCTGCTATTCTGGCTTGACTGTAGACCTGAGGCTCCTCCGCTGCGCTCCCTGATGCAACTTTCCACCGTCTGTCGCTGCTCAGCTTCCTACAGCTCTCACTCGTTCAATTCTCTTTTCCCTCTTTTCCCTCGTGTGTACCAATCATGCCTGCTACTACACATCACTCTGCCCAGCTTCCACGCTCATATTCCAGCTCGGACATGATAGGAAAATCACAGAAATTGTATGCTACACAATTGAATAAATAATAAAGCTTTTTTAGTATTTTAGGCAATTTTAGGAAAACTTTTACTGATGGCTTTGGTTGTTAGTTCTTAAATATAGTCAAATATACTAAAAATAAAATTTCATTTAGTAGCTCAGAAAGTCTCAGAAATATAAAAGAGCAACTTTATGCAAATATTTTTTAGAAGTCATGTTTGTAAGAACTATGCCCTTCAAATGAAAAACCATGTTTGTGAATGTTTATAAAAATCACATATTAATGTCCTTCATTTAAAATAACGTGATTTAGGAAAGTGTTTATTCTCTTTATTCAGAGACCTTTTACTGAAGCACACTTTGGTTTTTATTGTTGAAGTTTATCAAAAAGAATCTAAATTAGGGCCCAGAGTGGCTCCGCAGGCTAAGTTGCTGACACTATGTCCAGAGGATTGCGAGTTTGAATCCCGGTCATACTGTTTGCCATCAACAGCCAGGGCCCAAGATTGCGCTCTCTCTCCCTATCAATTTCACACTACAATGTCCGGTGGCTCAGGCATCTACTGATTGGTCCATTCGTAGCTAGGAATCCTGCACTTTCCTCCGAGTGTGTTGGCTCCCTGATGACGATGTATCAGCGGTAGTTCAAAAAGAGGCAGAGGCCACATCACACACAATAGAGGAGGCTTTCTAGACCTTTCTAGAGTCAGGGACATTGCAAAAAGAGAGTCCTAATGGATGGGAAGGGCTTACTGGCTACTACTACACTGGGAAGGGGATAAAATTGTCAAAAAAAATAACTGGTTAGCACAAAGAAAGGGAAAATGGATGATATATGTTTTTTTCGGATGACGGGTACAATACTGAATAACACCTGTTGAACTGTTAACAAGTAAATAAGTCAATAAGTAGATATGAAGAAAACAGCAAAAGTACAGTAACTGTAAAACAAAAGTGAACTTTTGTTCTACTCACGTTGGTGCTGAAATCTGTGGAATGTAATAGCATTTTTTTTGGCGAAAAAAAAAATTATAATGTGGGTCAGGTTGTGATTCCAAGCTCCCCAGTATCTCTTCCTTCTATCCACAGCTGATGTGAATTCCTCTGAATGCCATTTATGCAGGTCCAGTAGAGCTTCTCTTTCCCCCCGGCCTTCTGTGCTGTAAGTGTCACAGCCGATGTAGTCTGCCGTGAGCAGATGCCGAGCATTGGTCCTGGTAAATTCTACCAGGACAAGCGTGCTTAGGGGACTTGCAGTAGCATGAAGCAATGTTCCCCATATGTCAGCTAAGAGAGGGTGCTGGTAGTGTAGACAAGCTTTTCTGCTGGGCACTCTACATTACTGCACTACCTGATTATCTCACCTCTTCTGCACCGAAAGGACATGATCGCCTCTAGGGTCTTATTGTTGTGTTACTTAGTTGGGCTTGGGCACAATCACTAATTACCGTGTCACATTTACATACTGCTTAGTTTAATTAGCCTAAATAGTCAGGTAGGGAGGAGGTGCTCTGGAATGCGATGTTTGTGAATTTAGAGTCTAAAATTAGTGACATGTAATTAAGAAAATACTGCGTTTCGAAAATAAACCCGAATGAAGTGATTACGGAGCTAAACAAGTGCACCTAATTAGTCGCTCGCAAGGTGTTCATGGCAATCTCGTTGTTATAGAAACACTGAAGTCTTCTCTGTATCCAGGGAACAGCTGACCCTAGCCATGTGCTGGAGGGCACTTCCTATCACATTTACTCCATAACAACAGAGGCTTGTTGTGAATGTAGGCATTTTATAGTCAATTGAAGGTACTCTTTAGGACTTTTTATGCCCAAGAAAACACCGAAAAATGCACGAGGGTAGAGATGGATGGAAGTCTGGTGGTCTGCGGAGTCTGAAAAGTCACACAAGCACCTTGGTGCTCTAATAAATGGATCAAAACGAGAAAGAAAGACCCTTCCATGAATTGTTAAGAGAGGTCTGCCAGGGACAGCGTGGCAGTGCGAGCAGTCAAGCTGCCCCACTAACAAGCTCTCCCTCTCCATCCATTTGCTCTCTCATCTTCTCCTCCTCTTGCTGGGCCTCCATTATACATGAGTCCTCCTATGAAAAAGTCATAAACGGCAGGAATCGTCTCTCCGTAGCAGAACCTGCGCCTGGTTGCCTGGCATGCAGATTAATTACGGGCAGCTGTCATCCATTTTCTCTGATTAATAGCTAGAGCAGGGGTGCTCCCAATTCAGCAGAGGGTGGTAGGATGTGCACATGGGTAGAATCGCTTGAAACACCAGGAGCCCAATGACTTAGAAATTTGGGAGCTCTTGTGCTACAATAAACAGCTTCTACATTTCTTGAATTGCATGAATCCTCCATGCACATCTTTTTGATGAGGGCCTAGTGCTCCTGTGAATCCTTTCTAAAATGCATCATTTGAAGACATTTTCATGATACATAATATGTAACGCTGACCTTATTCACACCTGGAATTAATACATGTTTTGGATGATGAAATCAGAAATGAGTGCTTAAATGCACTGCTGTGTTTTTTTAGTTTGATAGAGAGAAATGGCTACTGGATCCTTGCTCATGTTCTAGTACTGGCTGCTTCAGACTCTTTGATCATGTGGTCTGTTAGCTCAACTTATGAATGAACAGGAAGAGAAAATGAAAGAGACTATGAAAAGCAGCTGCATTCATCTCTGCTCTTCAAAAACGTCTTGCGGTTATTATATATTTTCTGGCTGAGCACACCTGTACTGACGTACAACAACGACTGTTGAACACCTTGTCCGCAAGAAGAATGAGACCAACTAACACCTGAAT
The DNA here is from genome assembly GCA_036984385.1 of Crenuchus spilurus. Lineage (NCBI taxonomy): Eukaryota > Metazoa > Chordata > Actinopteri > Characiformes > Crenuchidae > Crenuchus > Crenuchus spilurus. Next base: position 24,837 of record BRDA01034575.1, on the reverse strand, counting down.
CACATTGTATCCTTGTTGCCGAAACGTCTTTTAAATTTTAAAGTGGTAAATGCTTTACCGTCCCAGCTTTTTTTGGAATATGTTGCATGCCTGGAATGCATGAATGGATGTATTTTAAAATGAAATAAGTGTAACATGAAATATCTTGGGTTCATACTGTCTTAAACAAAATAAAAGTCAAAGTAAATGTAAGAAATATTGCAGGTTTTTCGTTTGATTTGGAGTTGTACATGGAAGGAAGGTGCTTGAATAGTTAGGTGTACCTTATTCTGCTCTGCTGACCAGAGTTTGTAGCCTGTATATTGCTGGTCTATTTTCACAGGCCTTTCCCGAAATATCACTATAGTGCCTGCTCAGCAGTTCTGGGAAGATCCACCTTTGCTCAAGGATTCAGTGAGCATGCTCTAAGGCTGTCGAGAGCAGGATTCTGATATGAGGGGCATTCTGCCTAGTTTTCATTAGGCAAGGCAGCGATGAAGGGAATACATGAATGACAATTATAGACATGCTTCAGTGTGCTTTAATGATGATTCACAAGCCAAAAAGCAGCAGTGTATTAAAATGGCTTCTTCTTTAAATAGATCGCTGGATTAAGCATGACCACTAAAGCTTTGGTTTGCACTTTTTTAAGCTTGGCTTTAGACATATATTTATCAGAAATGTGGCTTAGAATGTATTCTGTTGGCCAGGTTTAAGAAACAGAAGCTTGGGGGTTTGATAAAACTGTATCCAAACATATAGTATTGTTTGATGTGTCCATATTTTATGTATGGTTATTGCAAAAGTATCAATTCAGAAAACTTTGCATGTCAACACATGATAAATTCATTCTGTGCCATGTTTTAGATTTAGCAATCTATTTAGATCTACTAATTTAACACTCACCAAGTGCTCTACATACCTAAGACTCCAAATAGTCTTTAAACCCAAACAACCTCTGTGCTCTTCTTATTCACAGCCATTCACTAGTCATTTCAGCTATGTCTGAAAATTCCTTATCCCTCTGGATTTGGCTCTTCTGCCAGCAGCATTTTAATGAAATTCCACAGAAACACTTATCTAACTCTGCGAGTTTTTATCCTAGAGACAAAACTAAACATACCCCGGAAACCTTAAAAGGTCTACTTTACAAATATACTGTATATAACTTGAATCTAAATATATTTTTTGATTCTTGTGAGAGGAGCTTAAATAAGCAGAGACATGTTTGTGAGAGCAAGTCAGACAGCTGCGTTTTTTTTTTCTCATCAAATGATGCCATATAATAATGGAATGGTAATTCCAGATATACCATTGGTTGGATTAAAAGCCATGTAATGTGTAGAATGTGAACCTGAACAAAGACCTCTTACCTGAGTGTTTCACACCTATCTCATGAATATTCAATGTAAGGTTAGTGGCTGAGGAAAACAGTGTCAGCTCACATTTTTTAAGCTTTAGAAATAAAACCACATACAATTTGTCAACACCTCTGTTTATTCAGTTCTGAGCTCAAAACTCTTGGCTAGAAATGTTTAAAATGTGTTTTTTTTTTCATTATAAATCAGCACATCTGAAAATACGTTTTTTGAAAGTCTTAAGTTTAGAGCAGATTTAATAAAAATATACATTTATGACATTTACTGTTTAGACACTGTTGTTGCTGCATTTGTGCTGAACAAAAGCCTGTGTAACACTTTGGAAAAAAATAAATTTAGATGGCGTAATTTGTAAAAACGTGAAGGCATGTCAGACTACATCAGAGTGTCTGAAATACCCTCAGACTCCAGAGGGTTAATGACTTGGCAAGGATGTGGCAAACTTCACTACAAATCCCATAAAATCTATTTCTCCTGGATGAATAGTTGTTTGCCATCAACACTCTCCAACCCATTTTTTAACCTGCAGTTCTCTATTTACATCTGCTAAGTTCAATCTCATCAACCCCTTTACTATATTAACACCCTGCACTTGTTATAATATTACACAGCCCTTCTTGCACAAACCTAAATGTCCTACTGCTACCAATGGATATAGCGTTATGTTCTGTCTTGTCAAATAAACATGCTAAGGACCTTCGCACCTGATTATACCTCAACATGTAGCATCCCTGCCTATCAAACTGTATACAGTAATGAACCTACAAGAGGTAACTTTCCCAAAAGTATCCATGCTCAAATAACACCACAGCATAGATGAAGTTGTAAGACAGCCATTTCACTTTAATGTTGAATTCAGCATTCACCTTAATTTTTCTCTTTTTTGTTTTGTTTTGAAGCTGAGGAAGTCATATGGTTCCCTGGAAATTCACTTTGCAGTTCATTCTCCCCTCCATGTGTACTTTACCCTTCATCGATCACACAGATGGCTATGCTTTTTGCATATTCGTAGCTGCTAGCAGATTTTACTGCAAACATAACAGACAACCGATTGATATAGTTAATGCTTTTTGCTAGTTGAAACATATATATGGAATAGCTCAGCATTACAAAATGTAAAGAGTCCCGGTTAGACTTTCAAAAGATTTTGGTACTGTGCTTGTTCCTCAGTCAAATATGTATGAACTCTAATCTCCTCTAGCAATGAATCTGAGAGGAAACTGTGTAGAAATAATTACGGTAATTCATTAGTTCCTGTATGGTGAGACAAGAAGGTGTAACGGTGGGGATTTTTAATTGCTGTTGTGGATATAAACATTTAAGGGGGCATTATGGGTACGAGCATTTGTGTGTCAGGACTATTAAAAGGTGTGCTCACTGTGTTTATTTCTGTCAAACCTGAATGGGGGGATGTGGGATTAATGGCATCCTGCTGTTACTGAATGCAAGTAAACATCCTCAGTCTGCTTGCAGACATTTCTCAACTTAGGCTGCAATCTACTGTATTTGTATCAGTGTAGACATGGACTTCCAGACATTTCTCACTCACATAATAGGCTGATGTCCCCTAAACCTTTCTTACACAGTTTGGGCTTGACAATAATCCCCAACCCATACTAAACAGGCCCATCAATAGCTTGTGCTGGGTTCACCATAGGTCTAATCTGCTCAGTGTGGTGTTTGTGGAGTGTTTTTTTGTTTTGGTTGAGTATGGCAGCTCTCCTGAACCAATCACCAGAGTGCTAGCTAGGCATTAGCATGAGGAAGCATTGCTGGCAGCCCTGTGGTAGTGGGCATGATAAATGAAAGGCTCGGCTTGGTCTCCATGCCTGTTCGAATTTTCGTTTATTATGCATTTATGCTCTGAGCCTCCGTAGACTGTGATGAAAAAAAAGCTTCCACTCGGATCAGTCGGCAACAAAGACCTAAACCTTCCTGTATTTTCCAGATATCGACTCCAAACATGCCTCTGCTTCTCTAAATAATATAGCATTTGTAGCATTCATAAGGAGAGCTGTTGTAAATATCATAGAATTTCCTTGTCTTTAACCTCCTGCACGCTAGGTTAATTCATCCAGTGTGATGGATTGCCTAATTTAGCTAATAACCTTACAGAAATTTGTGACGCAGATGAATAAACAATCCGACATCTTTCCGCCAGCTTTGACTTCTAATCTTTGCGTCCTGTTCTTTTAAACCTTGTGGTGACAATGGAGCGGCACCCAGTACATCTGCCACTGTAAGCCTTTGCCGCCGTGTTCCTGCGAGCCCTGATGTTTCAGTATGACGCAGGGAACACGCTGAAGCATTTGGCTCAGGCTCCACATCCTCTCTCCTCACCACCACCACCACCCTTCACCAGAGCACACGAAAATCCCTCTCTGCTTTCCGTTCTTTAAATAACTCTCCAAGTCGAAGCCAGAGGAATTGTGATGTACGCGGGGAATGTGAGGACACTCTTATGTGCCCACACACACATATATGCACAAGCTCTCCAGCTTTGGGGAAAGCTAGAGGAAGGGGTGCATGTGTGTGTGTGTGTTAGGGGAGGGGGCAGTGCTGTCAGCACTGGGTGCAAAACAACAGCTCAGAGTTGAGGGTTGAGTGGGAGGTAAATGGGGCACACATGGCTGGAAATGAGCGAGGACAGAGGCAGGCTAACAATGTAGCCGGAGATCCTTGGACTGCCTGCCAAAAAAGCTACTCAAAACGTGCTGTCCTGCCATTCACCTGCAGCTCTGTCTTTCAACATGCAGAGCCTTCAGCACTGCACAATCAGCAGAAGATAGGACATAAACAGAGTGTTGGAGAGAAGACCAGAACAGCATACTCTGGCGGTGGAACTCTGTGTTGTACTGCAATACATTGCAAAAATGTGGCAGTATGTATTGTGGTGATCCCTGATATAAAATAAAACACAGGTTAACCCTGGTCCTGGACTACTCCTTGCTTTCCACTCTGACTTCTTCTCACAAAGGGCTTGTACATTAACTGATTAGTTAGAGCAGGTGTCTGGAGTATGCTTATGAACCCCTGACATTAAATACAGGCACCAAATATTGCAATCAACTTAATCCACACCATGTTCTGTATGATATGATAATGACAGTGTTGTACGTCATGGATTGTGACTAACTATTGTTAGCACATGTTTTCCACTCTCATATCTAATTACTGCATACAAGATTATGCAACTTGAGTCAATCACTTTTCTCTCTTCTGCCAAATCTGTTTCATGTTGACGAGCACACCATTGCCCCCGACTTTGAGTTCTGCCTTCATGAGGTGCTAATTGGTTTAGATTTGTTCCTTTAAACTCTTGGTTCCTCTCAGTGGCTCTTCCTCAAGCTCTTAGGGAGTTTTTCCTTTTGAGCCTTGGTTTATCTCAGCGGCTCGTCCCCATGCTCTTAGGGAGATTGTACTGTCACCCTTGACTTACCAGGGCTTTAGACTGGATTTCAGGAAACTGCTTTGAAACATTTTCTGTTATAAATTCCACTGAACTTAGCTGAATTGACCATGTAAGTGACTATGCAATGCTTTCATTTCTATTGCCAAATATTTGAAGGCAGAACAGTCTGGCAGGATGGTGGGAGAGACAGGAAAGTTGGAGTAAGCTTCTTCCAAGAAAAGGACCATGGGTGATGTATAGTTCCGTCCTCCACCAAGCCATCTCCCTCTGTACTCCTCGTTTCTGAGAAGAGGTCTCTTGACAGGCCCATTGAGCACCACCCCCTCCAGCAACATTGCTGAATTTGGGCTGGATCACTTTCTTCCTTGCCATCGTCCTCACTTTCCATTTGACCCAAATCAAAATGGAAGGAGGGTGGGGAACTAGCAGTGTCATGGTGAAGCCAAAATGGGAAAGTGATTGAAATGTAATGGGAGCTTGCCTCAGTCTGTACACTGTCTAACAGAAGCTATTAAACAGCAAGATGACACAGTATTCCAGGCCATTCTGTGTTTTTTCGGTTTCCTGTACAAGGGTATGTTCATGTGTTATTCAGGGAAGTTGAGGCTATAACATACTGTATTTTGAATAAAGCACAAAGAGGAACTTGATGCCAGTCTGAGCCTCCAGGTGCCTTCCCCAGGTCTTTGTTCATTAGAGATCTGAGGGCGTAATTAACCAGGGCCTTCTAACAGTGGTAACGGCGCACCTGCAGTACCCCAGCGCTGTATTTGTAAGTGCTCTTCACAAAAAGAAGACTGAGCTTACCCCGACTCTGACGTCTAACTATGGAGCACCCTGCCAAGATGAGCTTTACTGCAGTGAAAGCAATATCAATTAGTAGTGTCGGCCCACTGTGCACTGTGACTGAGATTTATGATTAGAGAGGGCTAGGGGGAGGGCAGATTAAATATGAAGCCTGAAGACTATTGCTTTTTTTGAGGTGTGAAGGGGGGGTGAGTCACTCAAGAGAGTGGGGTTCTCATAAACAACGGATATATACGCTGGGATTTTGCACAACACTGAACATTATTGAAAACTGACAAGCCCCGCACGAAACGAATGGCTAGCATATAGCGTTCCATACCACTTCCCCCCGGCTTTCAGACAGGCCTGAGAGAGATGACCTCTTCATCTAAAGGTCATCTGCCACGATAGCTTTCCCTCTTTCTTTTTTTCTGATTATGTCTCCTCATTTGTCTGTCAAGGGTAGAGCTGAAAATACAGCCCTCCCCTGTGACCTAACGGTCAACTGTAATTTGCTAAGAGTTATGTAGGAGGTGGCATTCACCAGGGCCAAGGGTCTGGATAAATGAACCAAGGACATGATAAAGCTTTCGGAAAAACTGCCACTGAGTTTCAACTTGGAGAGAGACTCTGCAGGTCTCACGGGGACAGTTTTCGCTAGTAATGTGCTTGCCGCTCTTGCAGTAGCCTTTAGCTTCTGCAGCGCTACATAGCTAACTGGGTTAACACTCTTCCATTACCGAGTCCTGTGAAAAGCAAGTGGGTGGATGTGTTACCTTTGGCACTTAGGTTCCTAAATGCTTCTTAGCTTGACTTTTAATTGTTGTCGTACATTTGCAGCTTATGGAGGTTTGAAGGAGGTTCTTCAGACTTGTATGTCTTCATTTACAAGAAATGGTTCTTTAAAGAAATTTCCACTGAATTATTCTTGAGGGAAACAAAAGTGCTTCAGCTATGGCATCATGCCAAAGAGCTCTTTTTGGCACCTTTCTACCTTTTAAGAATACACAGAGAAAGGCATTGCAACCATCTCTCTATTTAACCTTGCCTCTGAAAGGTGTTGAATGGTGACTCAATCCCAGCATCCAGTTTGTGTTATGTGTGTGAGCAGTCCACAGGGAGTATGAGTGACACAAGTGAGCTGTGTCATCAAACCAAGACTACATGGCTCCTTTGAAGGGTACTTATGAGGAGGAAAAAAGGGAAAGCAGTAATGTCGCTTCGCTCTCCAGAATCTCTCTGAGTGGAAATGTGAAAGGAAGGAGGGGAGCAGTGAGAGCGAGGAGATGAGTTAATGGAACGAGAGCACCAAACGTGAGATGGAAAAGTAAAGAGTCAGGACAGGGAGGAATAAGAAATCCTAGAGAGCTTCCATCTCATGTTCAGATGCGGTTTTCATGAAACTGGCAACACTGTGTCTCTTTGCTTATAAATTTGAGGTGAACAAATATTGGGTGATTGAATCTTGGAATAAAGCCTATTAGACAACTCGTATACTGCTGTCACAGCAACAGTAGCAAACTTTTTACTAAAGAATTGTTGAATGTGAGCAAGTTTTGCTTGTGTTTGGTCTTTTGAAAGTTTGCCGTGTACGTCAACAAAAATTAGAATATTTTGAAAAAGGTAAAATGACATATTTTATATTCAATATGTGTAAAGTGAAATATTTCAAACTGTTCTTTTCCCTAATTTTTCCTGCAGTGCTGGAATGGCCAGTCATCCCTTCCATTCACTAGGACTCTCTTTTTTATTCTGATGATACTCTTTGAATAGTAATTTACTCAAATTCCAATTTAAATAATTCAAATAATTTGAGATTCTGGATTTCTAATTTTCACGAGCTATAAACCAAACGGATAAAACTAAAGACTTAAAATATGTCCCTTTACATGTACAGAATATACAGTATATGACAGTGTACCATTTTTTTATTAAATTGTGAACACAAATGAACTTTTTAAACTTTTTGAGATGCATTAGTAAATCAGTTTATGGTTCTAAAATGTAGATCTTTTATTTTGCTCTGTTTCTTTGCCTCCTCCCTTGTTAGTCTTCGTAGTCCACCTGAGAACTGTAAATACATAAATATAGACCTGAGTAGAGCAGTTTTGAGTATCAGTGGGCTAGATGGTGGTTGAAGTGGTTCTCGGGTGAAGGAGAAGATGAGCGCCTCTGTGTGGGACTGGGTGACTCAGCACAAACAGAAGAGAGCCTTCGAATGATTACAGGAACAAAAGGAGACACGGTGGGGTGCTCAGGGTGGGTGTTTGTCCTGGATAAAAGAAGGAGTCTTTTACGTAACTGTGCCGCGATGTTCTGAGAAAGACTTTGTGGGTTTGTGTGCTCCTTTGAAACATAATCGCCATGTGCTGGATGTGGCATCTCCAGGGTAGCTTTGCTGAGTCAAGAACAACTTCAGAAGAGGAATAGCAAGTCTAGGGATGTAAAAATACATGATTATGTTGTGATCTTATTGATTTGAAGGTTATAATTCAACTGAATTGATTTTATCTTCAAATCTCTTTGTTCATGATCAGTGTTAATGTTTGACAAGCTATAGATTTTTTTGGCTGAAATTACCTTTTGAAAACATTTGAAACCAAACGTTGAAATTTGAGATTTTACCTCATTATTTCCTAAAGAATTGTAATCATATACAGTACACTCCATCAATTATTATCACTCCTGGTAAAGATTAGAGTTAAAAATGTTATAATAAATTCAACTTTTGGTGATGACCTTACTCTGAAGAAATGAGGGATGACTCTGCTGATGCTTTCTGTTAAGTATGGTGGAGGGCCTGTGATGTGGGGCTACATTTTTCTCAAAATAAATGTACTCAAAGGTTGGACTTTCAGAGGAAGGTTATACAAATTCACCACAAGATAAATTTCTTAGAGCCCTTTTTTGCTTTGCCAGGGGTGCAAGTAATTGTGGAGGTGACTGTAGCATTGTTCTGAGGTCAGAGACTTCTACCCCTATGGCAAATAGCTGCTATATAGACTGTAAATAATAAAGCAAAACTGTTGAATGTAAGAGTTGGCACAGCAGACAAAGTGAGACAAGATGTGAATACCGTCAAATTGCAGTCGCTCCTGCTGGAGCTCGTTGAGACGCACAGGAGATTCCTCTTCCTATTTTTTCGCTCAATCAAAGGGAAGTCTTAATTGGCTAAGGTCATGGGGTCAAAATCGCGTCCAGCTGGAACGCACAAACTTGTCTGTCGGAGAAGATGGACTTGCCAAGTAAACTTGGAGCACAGCAGAGCATGCCAGCAACTGACACATTCAAAACAGCAGTGCTGGCAAGGCACATATGTGCAGGCACTTATACCTGGCAACATGAAAAAAGTGACTTTGAGCCAAGAAAGTTTACAGCGGCCTGGAGTCTAGTGGGGAAAAAAGGTACCGGTGTACATTGCAGATGCTGAGGAGAGGTTTGTATATTCTCTCAGGTATTTGCAGGTAAGGAGTGAAGGAGAGAAGTTGAGAGATTGCTTTAAGTTGTTTTTTTTCCTTATGGGACAGTGCAGGTAAAGTTTAGGAGATGAGAAAAAATCGTCCCATCCCAACTCGGCCTGGAGTTTTTATTTATTTACTTTCGCTTCTTATTTGACGAGGCCTGAACTGAGTTGCACAAGCCCTCAACTTCTCTCTTTAGTGAAGTAAAAGCTTTGAGGCGTTGATCATCCATCCATGCTGTTCATTAATCTTCATTTTCATCCTAATAAATTGTTTTCCAGAGAACACTATTCCCAAGTCTGTCATGTTGAGGATTTTGATTTTCCTTTTGGTTAAAACCTGCCAGTCGACTAATCTTATGATGAGAATAAAGATAAGAAATGAGATCAAAATGAGCCAGTGGCTGCATCTTTAAATTAAGAACAGGAAAACATTCTTTCATTCTTTTTTTCTTCCCTTTTTTACAATTAGGCACTGATAATGAAGTGGTCTTCCAGCAGGCTTATTTACTAACTGGCTGAAATTGGATTTTGTTGCACAAAAATACCTAATTAAGAGGACACGTCCACTCTGGGATCCCAGTGGAGAAAAGCTTCTCTACTTCATCTCCACTCTCCTCTCCCTCTGTCCCTCGGCCTTTTATTTGTCGTCTCCTCCACCTGCCCCTCCTCCTCTGTTTTTCGGCACACCTCCATTCATTATGTCTTAAGATCCTGCTGGGCTTTTTTGGTCCTTCTGCTTCTGCCACATGGGCAGCTTGCTGGGTTCTTATCAGCACATATCAGCCTATTCGCTTTAGCCTTCCATATCTCTCTCTCTCTCTCTTTCTCTCTCTCTCTCACACTCACACACACACACACACACACATTTTCTCTCTCTTTTTCCCTCACTCATTTTCTTTTCACCTTGTGTTTGTTGGCCTGACCTTGACTGCTCTGCTTCCTCCACTTCCTTTAGAGAGGATAGAGAGAGAGAGTACAGACTTAGTCAATGTTCCCTCTCTTCACTTCCCGCACTATTTTCTCTCCCTGCCTCCACCCCACCTGCTCTGTCGTCATACGGCACATAAATACATCCAGCCAAACACAAACAGTCCCTTAACCTAAAGTCTCTTAACCCTTCGAGTCGAGTTATTACTGCAGTTTTGCTGTGTTACTGAAATGATAGTAATTACAAGATAAACAACGTGTTATAATATATTGTATAGGAAATTGGTATTAATCCCATTTGTCTTATTTGCTCAAATTTGACCCTAATGAAAGATCTGTTCTCTTTGTAGAGCACTGTGTTTCGTTATTGACCAGATAATACAGTATATGTTTAATTGGAATGTATTTATACAATCATTCTGTAATGTTACTTTCACAATATTAACACGGGGTGAACATGAGAATAGGAATAATTACATCTAATGACAGTAACAGTGTCACTATAATTGCTCTATATTTTCTTGTTATAAGGGCTCAGGATCTTTCTGCCATGGCTGATTCCTTCATAGCCCTTGAACAGTATATGCACATGCACAGTAACCCTGAATGTTTCCTGGAGAAACTGTGTAAATGTCTGATACAGACAACTGGGACATTACCCGGACATTATCTAGCCAGCTTCCTAGTACAGAGTCTGGAAAATCTCTGGCTGAGTGCATGTGTGAGTTGAGCAGGTAATGTTCTAGAGAATTCACACTGGACATGTTGATGACGAGCTGATATCTTTTTGCGCTCCATCGTGTATATTGCGGATACCCGCAAGTACATCTTTAATGTGCTATACGAACATCCACCATCTTCAATGAGCTGTAAACAAAACACTGATTTCTGCAGCACACGTCATGTGATGCGTGTACAAGTGCTACACAGGTGCCGTCTCACTAGTTCCAGTAGTCTGCTGAAGACCCTTTCACTACTAACATTACTCAAATTACTGACATTACCTTTATTAGTGCTAGATTTGTTTATAAACATTGTATGAAACAGTATGTCCAGCTGGGGTTCAGGATGGAATTATGGACGAGCCATACTAGGCTCATTGATGGGCCATATTAGGCAAATGTGTTAAAAAAATATTTGTGACAATACAATGTATTGTGTTAAATGTTACTAATCAGTTAACTTTGCCATCAGTAGTAGCTACCTCATTACATCTTTAATTACATACCGAGTTGTACAATAAGTTTGTTTTATATTTAATTTACATTGACATTGCCCTTCCATCTCTTTTTATTTTGAAGCTAAACTTGTAACAGAAACATGGCAAAAAATGTTTCCCCAAAACAAGTCTGTGTAAACATCATTTCATTACTGAAATAAACAAATCATCATAAAATTTTTTCTACATATATTCCATTACTCATTACTGAAGTTCTGCGTTCCTCTATTGAAGCCAAACAAATCTGTACATATTCAGTCACAATGAGCATCATTTGAACGACAAAGTTCAGTGTGCTTAAAATGTCCAGCCAATACAACTGAAGCTAAAACCAGCTAAACACAGCTGCTACTAAAATAATTAAGTCTCTTTAAATAAAACATGAAGTTACTGAATGAAAGTGCCAAATTGATGATAGCTTCAATTGTTTAATTTCACCTTAAATTTTGCAGAAAACTTAATGAAAATTTTAATTAGGTGCATAAGAATAAATTGAGTTTGATCTGTTGAGGTGGTGCTGGGATCTGCTTTTTTTCAATATTAGCATCATTTCAGCAGAGTTTACCACAGTTAGCACTGAATAACTGCAATATCCAGGCAGATATGCACAGTAGTATGGTATAAATAAGGTCAGAACACAATACACATATATAACAGCTAAATAACTGATTCTGTAGCAGATACGGGCAAAAAATGAACACAAAATTAGCATTTTAATGCATCAAACAGAACTAATAGACAGATGAGCAATGTAAGTTAGTTTTCATGAAAACTGTAACTGTAATGTAATTACATTCATTTCAACTGTAATGCTTTACATTACTTACAGGAACAAGTAATCACATAGTAGCAAGTTACACCCAACACTGGTTAGTGCTAGCAATTACTGCAAATTCTAAGGATTAAAAGAAAGAGAATATTTCAAAGTTTGTCTCTATAAAGGAGGGTGGGAAGCATGTGGTTATACAGAGAGAAGTGTGATTTATTTTGCATGAACTCCTTTTATTACGCCACAGTGTTTAGCAATAAATCTTCTTGAGTTTTGATGACGACCATCGAATCATCATCTCTGCTTCATTAGTATTCCAGGAAGATCTGTTAAATTTCCATAAAGCCTGGCTTTTAGGTGAGAATAAACTTTTTACATAGGCAGTAAAAAAAGTTGATTTTCTTCTCTGAGGGTGAAGATTTCTTGCTTCGTGGCTGCTTGGGTGCATTTCTTCTAAATTGGATCAAATGGGACAGTTGTGCTTTATTTTTTTCCTCTGGATAGAATTTCAATTAGGCCAACTGCACAGTTTCAAATTAGTGATGTTATAAATTAGCATCACTTACTTCATTGTGCATTTAATATAATTTCTCACCTCATACACACCCACACCATTCCAATACTTAATGGAAAACATGATTTTCTTCTGGTTACTCATAAAACAACAAACAATAACGATAAGCCTCTATTTCCTCATTTCAGCACAAAATGACGCTTTATCAAAACAATTTGTGTTGCAGGGAAAATGCTACATGTATTGCTTACTGTCATTTGGACTAGGCAATTATGTGTACAAATAATGCCACTATTGAAGTTGGAATATTTGCATATTGGTGAATATGTATAATAATGTTAATTAAGATGCCGTTAAGCCTTTCGCTGTTATTTGAACTTGGTGGAGGTTTCCTAATGGTACTGTTAATGATGTACAGTGCAAGTCAAGCCTCCAAAGCCTCACTCTGTCACACTCAATCAGCGCTGACGATGATGAAATGTCTAAATGCAAAGCTGCAGCTTAATTTGAGGCAAATGGGTTGCCATATAGAATTGACTAAATAATGCACATATATTCTTGTTTCTAGTATAAAATGCAGTGGAACAGTAATTTCATGAGTTACACTTGAATTCCTTCTGCAGTCCTGAAAAATGTGCCAGACTTTGTACTTTTCCATAGAATAACCACTTTTGATTCCTTAATGGATGTTCAGGGACTACGTTTTTAGAGAACCACTATTATACATGAGGTACGAGTCTGAGGAACCTTTTTAACATTTACAGAACCTCCACTTAGAAGTACAAGGACAGTACATACATCTAAGCTAAGAAACATTTTATAACCATAAGGATGAACTTTAGAGCTGCTTCAAGAAAAGAGTATGTACATATAGTTTATATTCATTACTTAAAAATGACATATTTCAATCTTTTTTATTGTTGAACAGTTTGGTTTATAGTTCATGAACATCAGAAATTCAGAATCTCAGATTATTTTAATATTTATTTTTAGTAAATTACTATTTAAACAGTATCAACATTGAAACAAAACGTCTTGAAATATAATAATAATAATAATATATATATATATATATATATATATATCCTTGTGGTTGTATCCTGCAGCAAATTGCACATGTATTAATCTATTTGATGGAAAAATGCACTTGCTGTCTTTTTCCGTATCTCTTGCTACCCGCTCTCCTTCACCCCCCCTCGCCATCCCTCCCTATTCAGAGCTGCTCTTAACGAACCCAGTGTAGCTTAGGTGAAAGGCTAATACAGTATACAGCAGCGTAGCCAATGGCAAGGGTAAAGCCATAGCTTACTCTGCGGAGAGCAGTCATTATAGTACATCACTGACAATGATTTGCTTTTATTTTCTGTTTGCTTTTCCCTAATAACCCTAGTAAAGCATACTGTAGGGGGTCTCTCTCTTTCTCTTTCTCTCTCTCCTTCTCTTTCACTCTCTGGAGGGTGGTGGATGAGAGAAGGGGTGAAAAGCGAGTGAGTGAGGAGGAGGTTAAGAGAGAATAAGTCAGACAGAGAGACAGTGCGAGAGTAACCCTTATTTAGACGAGCCCTGCAGAGCACAAGCCCAGTTAAAGAGATTCATGCGCACCATAACGCAATAAATATTACACACCGCTTAATCAAAAATGCATATCGGTTTCACAACGTGCACAGCGAGCCGAGGCTAGCTCCAACCAGCACACTGAGAGAGAGAGTGAGAGAGAGAGAGAGAGAGAGAGAGAGAGAGAGAGAGAGAAATGTGCTAAAATATGCACAGCCATAGTTCAGAGATTAAAATGTCCTCATTAGAGAAGCTGGACTTTGTGGAGGTTACTGTGTTCTCCACCACCTGGTACCTTATTTTAGCCCAAAGGACTGATTAACATTGCAATATGCATACCAGTGAAGTTACAGCATGCACTATAGGCCTGTTTGCATACGTTTTCCCCTTTTGCTGCTTTTAGAAAAGGGGGCCAATCATGCTAAAAGTATACAAGGGCAAAGCTAATAAGACAATTAAAAGGGACAACATAGTGCAGGACACAGTTCAGCTAATGGTATAGGCAGTGTACGCCTGTGAATAAGCGTCTCCACTTTCCACTTTATGGATGTATTACCTCCTCTCTTTTATATGCTGCATTAATTTGTTACATTTTTGAAATCATTTTAAGTTGTTATATTTAAAACCATTTCAAATGGCAACTGGCCTTTAGGCATTCTGATATGAGGAGAAAATGCTCAACATTGCATTTGATTAACAAAAAGACTCACCCTTCATTGTAAATAGCCAGCTGACTTGCTGGTAAGGGTATAAGCACAGAATGTTCCCTTTCCACTCCCCTATTTTTCACTATTATGTTAGCCAAACAATATAAACTATTTATTTCAATGATTTCAGATATGCTTTTGAAACATTTATGTTAATGAATAAAAAAACATATTGTGTCAATGTTTTTGAGATGCAGAAGTAGGCATCCCCAAAATAATAGGAGCTTGGTCGTATGATCTAATAACTGCCTGGGGTAAGGATGCTTGCCAAGTGGATAGACATGCCAGTTTATGATGGACCAGTAAATATGGTCAAAATTACCTAAAATCTCTTGACGTTGCAAATCACTTTACCATCCATTAAATGTACACCTTACAGTTGATTTAAAGTCTAAGTCTGGAATACATTTTTATTTATAATGGTGAAACACCAGCATTACTGCAGTTAGGACTGTGTATTGGCAAGATCCTGGTGAGACATTCATTCATATAATGATACAAGTGGTTTAAACACAACATAAAATAGAACACTTTCAAGTTTTTGACAATTATCACAAAAGACAGTATCACAAAACATAATATTGCTGATTATATACTCAAGTTAACCTATATTTTATTACACTCCTAACAGCAATTTCTTTCCAAACCAAATGTATACAAAATAACAAACACACAAAATGTATACAAAAAATAATAAAATAAATTAAAAATAAATAAATAAAAAAAAACATGTGGTTTTTCTATGCCACATGCTATTGTTGTTATTTTGTTCTGTTCGTATCTACACTGTCTAGCAACCTTGACATCTAGCATATGTAAAGATAAGATTGCTTAAATTTGAAAGTTATGCTAAAGTAAAAAAATGCTTTAATGTTGTGGCAGAAATGTTTGCTAGTGTGGATATGAACTGGACAAAATAGCATGAATAGTATGTGACATACTAAAAACATTATGTGTATGTTTTCATGGTTTGATATAATGTTTTGTAATGTTTGTAATATTAACTTTCAAATAATGTTTTTATAGGTAACAGGTTTACATTTCAGGCAATATGTTTTTATTTATTTTTATATACTTATTTTTATTTTATCTACTATTCAGTTGATGATGCAATACTTTTTGTGCTCAGAAATGTTCATTAAGAAACACCGTCGAGAGATGCATTAATAGGTTATGGAAAAATGAATGCTTGCACATGAGGGACTTACTCCCACCTCTGCCCTGTATAATTTCATTCAGCTATTTCTCTTTAGACCTTCTGGTACTACTCTATAAAAGCACCCTTACCGACTTCGACAAAGACGAGACCACGTCACCACTCCCAAAGAAGATTCCTCACTATTGTAATTCCGATCAACTCTTAGTTAGATTTCTACACAAGTCTCATAAAGTTGTTTTGAAAATTCAATTTCATAACCCACGAAAATATCTCATCATGGTCTTCCAGATTTCTCTTTATCGACTTACTTTAATATGTCCCGTCTCCACCCTCATTCAGGGAGTACACGTTCGTAAGTAAAAAGGT
>BRDA01034573.1:12673-27673 GCA_036984385.1 Crenuchus spilurus | reverse complement strand
GATGAGCCGCTATTGGAGGAAATCTTCACAAGGCTTTCAGAATCAAATGGGCTTGAATTCCTGTCTGATGCGTTTCAAATCAGACGCATCCTTAATGTAAAGAAACAGCACAGCCAGCACATTTACTCATAGAAAGAACCAAGGTCAAAGGTCATTGCTGAAAGCACAGTAAATGGGAAAAGACGTCTAGATGAATGAAAGGACACAAACATGTTTTTTTAATACAAAGTTTGGTCAAATGAGATTTATTACGTTTTTAAAAGCCGTTTATCTGTGTAGTGTTTACTTATTCAGATGACATTATAATCTTAAAAAATAAACCTGTATAAATAACATTAACACATTAAGTTTAGTGACTTCCTGTATGTGAGTGTTGGATTATTGCTGTTCAATCCTTTGGTCATGGATGTCAAGTATTTTTGGGGAGTTCTCTCAAAATTTAGTTGCAACTGGCTCAGCACAAGATTGAAATACAGACCATATCAATATCAACATCAATAGAATACAGAAAATATGTACATATAAAACGTAAAAAATATGTACAGCAGCAGCAGAGAAATAATATAAATATTTTAGGATAAAATCACAGAGTTATATAAGTGTTTTTGCTGAATTTTGGTAATATCCCGCTGGCGGAAGAGCCGACTCCAGAGGGTTAAAGAGAGATAGTAGTAGTAGTGTGTGCAAAGACATAGTATCTAGTACGAGAGCTCTTGTATCTCATACAGCATATCTATCATATTTTCATTCATATTTTGCATTTGGAGTTCAGAGTTCAGCAGTCTGATGACGCGAGCGAAAAAGCTGTTACAGAACCTGGTGGTCCTGCACTGAATGCTACAGAAGCACTTCCCAAATGACAGCAGGGAAAACAGTTTGTGCTGGGGGTGAGAGGGGTCATTGATGATATTCGGGACATGCAACGGAGGTGTGAGGTCTTGAATAGAGGGGAGGGAAGTCCCAATGATTTTTTCTGCTGTCCTCACCGCTCTCCTCACATCCTTCCAGTCAGAGGCGCTTCAGCTTCCACACCACACAGAGATGCAGCTGGTCAGACTGCTCTGTATGGTGCTTTTGTAGAATGTGGGCTGTTGATGGACATTGTTACTGTTCATTGAGATTATATCTTATATAAGAAAGACTCCACTGAATACATGGCTGGGAAAATTGTTTTACTGAGCAGTTCTCTGAGAAATAGATACTTTGCAAAGAAATGACATGAAAACTTTCTGATATCTGAATTGTAGGTTCTGTAAATAGTGTGTTGATGTTATTTCTCATTTTGGATTCATGCAGCCATGCATGGTGAAATATTTGTCAGGCGGGGAGGGGATAGCAATGAAACCATGATGCCAAAGTCAAAGCATCATTTTCCCAGGCTGAGTGAGCTGTGCATTGCAGAAACATTATGCTACATCATAGCTGGTACACCTTCTTATCTTCAACAGCCAATGACTATTTTCTTTGTAAATCAAGTGACTCCATGGACTGGAGTGATTTCCCATTGAAGAAATGTCACAGCCAACGTATTCATTCAGAGATCAGTGGTGAAAGCTCAGTGAATGGGGGTCTATATGAATGAAATGGCACAAACTTCCATCAGCAGAAGCTTGTCCAAATACGACTGGCACATTTGGAAAATAGTGTTTCAATCGATTCTACTCTGCACTCGACGTTTCCTGAGGACATTCATTAAATATTTACATCAGCTTGACATTGAGTAACGGATTATATCTCACAGTTTAACACAGCACTCACCTCACATTCTACAGTGTGATCCACAGGTCAGCCCATTCATTTCATCTGATGACCTCTAATCCTTAAGGTCAGGTGTTCCAATACAGCACCTGATGATTTCTCTATTCCTCTACAGATGTTCTCCTCCCACTGAGAACAAGAAGCACCTGAGTGATAATGTCACATATTCACTTTTGTCCACAGATCTGAGGAAATACCAGCAACAGATGTAGCAGCTTCACACAGCCACTGTTGAATCACTGTGTTGTTCTGTTAAATAATGAAAGGAAACGATGCAGAACCCTGAGGAACGCCTCGCCGCCACACCACCCTGACAGCGTCAGATGAGAACGGCATGCCAATTAGCTTAAGTCTGAAGATTACCTTCAGAAGGTTAACTGATTGTCATGCGTGCCATGGCGTATGGTATGCTGTTCTCGCTTTGATTTATGATAAACTCACACTTTTAACTAATGTGCCTTTGATCCTAAATGGCCACATTAGTTATCTTTTAAGATTACTAGAATGGACTAGAATGTCAAACAATGGCTGAAGTCATGTGTGCTGCTGTTCAAGATTTTTTTATTATATGACATATAACATGTGTTGTATATATAGAGAGATACAATAACAGCTCATATCATGTGGATGATATACCATAATATAATAGTTAATATAGTAGAAATGCTATAAACCAGACCCAGTACATATTTTAGATGCTGTATTCAATATTTTTGAGATTTTTTTAATCAACCAGAATTTACTAAATGATAAGATTTTGGCACATGCAGTACCAGTCAAAAGTCAATTTGTTTGGACAAACCTTTCCCAGATAGCATACGGATGTGGGCCACTTCTGGCTGAAAATGGCACTGCTTGCCCACTGTTGGCATGGCAAACTGCAAGTGAGCAAAATGTGGCCCTTGTATTGAAAATACACATTTGGCTCACATGCACCATAACAGATGTGGTCCACTTCTGGCAGAGATGGCAGTGTTACCTACATATGAGCCATCAGTGGCCCACATATTAAAACACCTATTTGGCCCACATGTTCCAAAGACATCCAAAGTTCCAAAATTCTGCAGGAAATTAGCACCACTTGCACTTATTCATTGATGGAATTACTGTGATGAGCGTAAATGGATCCAAGTAGCTTTTAAAACACTGCTCAGTATAAAGGTTAAGGCACTGAATGGCCCTCTTTACCCTTACATCCTAAACTGAGATGCAGCAGAGCATGTAATGACTTTTAGAAAACGTCCTAAACCGGCCCAAACAAACATGTGGATGTGGCTCCAGAACTTATTGTGAACTTTTTTTCTTTGTGAACTTTTTTTTCTTGGTCTTGCCATATTTTTGTACACACTCATTCTGCGGCTGTTTACACAGCTGGAGTTCAGCGGCGGCCAAAATGCCTAAAGGTATGAATGCTGTGAATTCACAGAGATTCTGTCCTCTCCACGACACTCGACTTGCATGTGTTTCGGACGTAACTGAGAGCTGAAAATGTGAAATGATGTAAGATGGTCAGCTGGGGGAAGCGAGTGCAGTTGAAGCTGAACTATTCCCATAAATATTCCCGACACGTTTTACAACCTTCACAGGGTCCACATGGTGTTGTAATAAACATGCCGTCACTGGCAAAACAAAATCTCAGATATAAAAGAAACTCATATCCAGCCCATTTGTCCTTTATATTATAAAAAGATATATATCATAGATCATAGCTGAGATGCTGATGTTTTAAACACTTCAGTGTCACTATAGGAGTGAAAATAGTGCACCAACCAAAACTATCCAGCCTCAGCATCATGTGACCACCAATGAAGGTCTAGAGGACATACATACAGTACATATCTTATATAATGGACAGTGAATCTCCTGACCCACTCAAACCAGTACAACACACACTAACACACCACCACCACATCAATGTCTCGGCAGTGCTGAGAATGATTCACCACCCAAATAACCCGTGGTCCTGTGGTGGTCCTGATCATTGAAGATCTTTTTTCCCCGTCTACTACAGCATTGTGATTTGACCTTAATTTGAACCTGATATCTAATGAGGTTTACAACATCGTCCAGTTGACCTCACTACTTCCTTCCAATGTGCATGTTCTCAGAAAGTACTGGCTGTGTAACATATACTTGTACAGAACCATCTTCTTTATCATTAATCATAGCAGTGATGGGCCAGTCCTGCTGACATTTGAACCCAACATGATGTTGACATGCACCGCTTTAAAAAAAGTTCCACTGCAGGTTATCTGTGAATCCCACGAGCCGGTGCTTGTCTTTAGTGCTGCATCATGGTGCTGTTATCAATGTCAAAGAACACTGCTCCATTATCCTTATGGTCTTCATCACAATAGTGCACCAAGGTCAGGTTCACTGTGCTGCTGCGATGATGGATTGCACCTGTTTATGCGTCTTAGTATTTACGGCTGAGAGCACAACACCTGCATGTGCTAAGCCAACTTCAGGGAGGTCCAGAGAAGCAGAGCTGTGTTCATGGCCATTTGTGGCAGGGGGAGATAAAATACAATTAGCGCCAGGGCAGCTAGCTTCCACTGAAACCTGCGGAATGTCATCAGGACCTTGAGATTACAAAGGAAAATCAATTACTGGCTCTTAATGCACAGCTCTCGAGTGGAAGGTGCATCTACACGGTGCTTGAAATTGGCTGGCGGAGGCCAAAACAGGGCACTTGCTTGACTCTTTGTAACAATGCCTTTTTCAAGCAGAGGTCAGTGTTTCCTTCTAACCCATCACAGAATACAAATGGAGCTGGTGGCTTTTTATGGCTACGATCACTCAGTGATCACTTAATATGGGCTGGAGCTCATGTGACTACGGGAACAGTGGCATCCGAGCCAAGATGTGCCGTCCACCTCATTTGCACGAAGCAGCAGAGGATCAGATTGTGGCCTGGCTGGACTTTAGCTGGATCAACAGCCAGAGACAGAGAGAGCGCATGACTCACTTGCACATACTGCACCCAAGTCCCGATGAAACTTTTTAAACTGTGTGGGATCAGTGATGGAATGTAGTTAGCAGGACAATAATCACCTTGACGTGGTCCAAGAGGAGGAAAGTACTGGACATATGAGATGCTTCACTATCTGCCAAGCCCTTCTAGGCCTTTCTAGCCAGCTGCAGCACAACAGAGGACAGTCCTGACCATTATCAAAATGAAAAGTGCCACCACACTACAACCACGAGTAAACAGAGGCCCACAACTTCACTTTATTATAATCATTCAGTAACTTGAGTAGGAGTTTAAAAAATCCAGCATGGTTTCATCCAGCATCCATTAGCATGGGAACAGCAGTTCATGAGCTGAACCAACAAAACACAGTAAAACTAAACCCTTATAAGATATTTAATGATGTTCAAACCCACCAACACATTATTTACACTCCTGCTCAAATATTTTGGAGTCTCGAGTCGCAACTTGAGTCCTTTGAGCTTCTAGTACGGCTCGGCTTGACCCAGCATCCTTCAAGACCTGTGGAAGACTGGCATCAAGACTCTTAGCATAGAGGTGGTGGAGCACTTAGGCAGCTCTAGTTTAAACACTTATTGTAATGCTGTAAAGCTCTTATATTGTGTATAATTGTGTATCTTTCTAGGTATTAGTGATGGTTTAGTTCAGTGTCTGAACTGAAGAGTAGTCTGGACTCTAACCTGTCTGTACTAGCTGAGATAATTCTCTTAATGGAGACAAAACACTGCTGGACATCACTCTGGATAAGAGCGTCTGCTGTAAACATAAACACTATTAATCACTAGAATAGCAGGTATTACTTAATTATCTTCTTTAACATTAGTGAAATAAGTGCTGTTTTTGGGCGGCTGTCAGGACAGGGCTGGAGGAAGTAGGCAAACACTTGCGGATTAAAAGGAGAATACTTTACTTGATTCAGTTCAGTGATGGATCATCCAAACTCCTCAGAACATGACCATGTACAGAGCAGAGTAATCAAAAGAGCACAGGCAAAAAGCATTATCCCAACAGAACAGGCCAAGAAGGTCAAAGAACACTAATAAACCGAGATACAAACAAAAATCCGGATCAAAAGTCAAATAACCAGGTAATACAAAATACGAGCGAAAAATAAGGCTTAGCAAGACACAGGAGAACTGGCAATACTTAGCAACATAGAGCTGAGTAAACAAAGCTTAAATAGTCTTAGATAACTGCCGCCAGGTGCGCTTCGTTAGAACTCAGGTGACATTGACCTTTGGACTCTGCGTTGTTTGGCTGACTGGGTTCGTCTCACTCGTGGTGGTTGCTGGGAGTTGGAGTTCCTTACGCGTTCGCTTTCTGACAGCGGCACGGTGGCTTAGTGGTTGGCACGTTCGCCTCTCAGCGCTGAGGTCTTGGGTTCGATTCCACATCTGAGCGGAGTTTCCATGTTCTCCCCGTGTCTGCGTGGGTTTCCTCCGGGGTCTCTGGTTTCCTCCCACAGTCCAAAAACATGGAGATCAGGTGAATTGGCTACTCTAAAATGACCCTGGTGTGTGCATGTCTGTGTATGTATGTATGTTGCCCAGATATGGTTGGCACTCTGTCCTGGGTGATGCCCCTAGTGCTCAATGCAGTCCTCCAGGTGGACGGTTGCTTCTGGGTGACTGGCTGCTTCTTCTAGCCAGTGTGTGTGTGCATATGAAGTGTGTTGATTGTACAGCGTCCTTGGGTGTCCTTAACAATTTGGCGTCAACGAACTAGGAGTCTTGGGTGCTCCATCTGGGGAAGAGGCGAAGCATCACGGTGGGGCCCTCAAAATTGGCCCCATCTCTCTTACACTCGGGCGGCGTGAATTGCCGTGCCCTTGAGGAAGAAGAGGCGCTGTCTCTTTCCCCAGAGGAACCTCAGTCCGCTGCGGATCGAACCTAAGGTAAATACCTGTATTTCCTCCTTTGGTGTCAATTCATTTGTGCACAGATATTGGTTTTCTCTTCTATAAATTTAGTATTATTTTTGAAACAATTGTATTTTTGCCGCACCCGTTCTCCAATCAGGTAGCAGGTCGGTGGAATATTGGGATATTCCTAGGGACTTGGAGGGCCCAGGGCGTTGGACGCCAGGTCTTTGCTACGGCTTAGATAATTCTTTGTTATTTCTGGAATAAAATAACACACTCAATGCCGACGGGCTTGAGAATTACGGTAAGGGTGCACGGAGTCTTTGAGAGCCAATAAATAGCAATAGTATCATTTTAATAGGTGAAAGACCTAATGACATTTGTTGAAGGATACTAGTTTATTGGGCTAGGGAAGACTGAAGCACATTGGCTGGCTGGTCTGTGAAATGAGCTCTGTGATTGGAGAGGTCGAGCAAATGTTTTAAATGTTTTAATAGTTCAGACAATACTGTGACAAATGAATGCCTAGGAATTTAGGAATACAGAGGAAAAGTTGAGGACACCCCCGTGCGCTGGACGGAGGCGCCACCGTCTCGGTACCAGCAAACTAAATGTCTGGACGTGGCGCTGGCGCATTCGCCCACCAGAGATGGGGTTTCCTGAGGGGGGGAGTTTAAGTCTGAATCAATTAGTTATGCTTAAAGGAAAGTTAGAGATAGGAAAAAAGCAAAAACTGAAAATGTACATGTTGGGGTGGGGGAGACAGTTCTCACATCTTCTTCTCAGTGTGTTAAAACTCAGAACTGGACTCTGCCCCTCCAAGGCCCCGTCAACAGAGAGCCGTCCAGCCAGCCCAAAATGATGGTCCAAGCATCTCAGCAGCATATGCAGATGTGGTCTCGCCCCTGAATACCTGCAAGAGCTTATCACACGCTATGACCCACCAAGATTACTCAGATCCCAGGGTGCCGGTCTCTTACTAGTTCTGAGAATTCATAAGGCTTCAGCTGGGGGAAAAGCCTTCTCCTATATAGCCCCACGATTGTGGAATAATCTTCCAGCTAGTGTTCGGGATGCAGACACAGTCTCTACTTTTAAATCGAGACTCAAAACCCACCTGTTCAGTTTAGCTTTTTGTAATTAACCTCTCCTTTCCAGTTACTGTCGTTACAGGACTTCATGAACACAGGGAGCTGCAGAAATCTCAGACACAACGATATTGTGCCAACATGCTGGAGGTTGATGATGGCGATATGGATGGATACCTGTCTGTTCTGATGACACTCTAATATCTGTTCATTCTGGTTTTCTTCCTCCCAGCCAGCTCGACCGGATGCCATCTCAATGCAAACATTCACATATGTCTTCTAATGCACTCAGCCTAATTGTTTCTGTTTGCTGTTTGTTTTCTTCTCTCTTTTCTGAGGAAATGGCCACTGAAGGGATTTGATGGCTGAATTCTCCTGCAGTCCACAACAGACCACCAGTTCCATTACACCTACTGCGGTCAATTCCTTCTGCTCCGAGTTGGGTTTCCTGAGGTTGACACCAGACCTGCTGCTCTCTTACACTGGACTAAAGCTCTAATGCTACTGCATTTTAAATTATGATACCTAATATGAATGCAATGATCACTATTATTAATATCATTTTATGTTATATACTATAGCACAATGTCAGATTTAACTAAGGATGTAAATCTGTGTCAGTAGTTTGATCAGAGGAGGATGGATCCCCTTTGTGAGTCTGGTTCCTCCCAAGGTTTCTTCCTCCAGCCTTGAGGGAGTTTTTCCTTGCCACTGTTGCCTTCAGCTTGCTCACATCGGGCTTAGATTCAGTTTGTTTGATATTAAATATGTAAAGCTGCTTTGTCACAACGCCCATTGTAAAAAGCGCTATATAAATAAATTTTGATTTGATTTGATTTGATGTGCAGAATGAATGAGAGGAAACAGATTCTCCAGATGAACAGGAAGCTGAGGAAGTTGAAGAGCGGCCAAAGTCAAAACCCTCAAAACCCAAAGCCAAGACAGTTAAGGGGACAAAACCAGCGAGCGCAAGGGGACCCATAGTCACCAGAAGTCATATAGGTCAGCTGACACAGCAAGCGTCCATGGGGAATCCAACTGCGCATGAACAATGGATCCCCTTCTGTATGACAATCTAATGCTAACATACTGCAAGCAATTGTCTGCCACCCTTTCTTCTGTTCACAAACAGGTCAAAGAGGCTCTTCCTAAGCCCGCTGCAGAGGACTTGCATGATCTGGAGCTGGACTGGGTGGTGATCAAGGATTTCAGGAGGACCAGGTGGAACAAATCTAGGTGGCTGGAACCTTTCCAGGTGCTTCTGAAGACACACACAGCCATGAAGGTGGATGGACGAGCTACTTGGGTTCACACCAGTCACTGCAGGAGAGCTCCAAAACCACCTGATGTGGGTACTGCTACCTAAAAACTGCCCGCTTCTCAGAGACAAACTCATGGGTACAGGCCAGATCTATCGTTCCAGCTTCTTCTTTGCTGACGCCTGTGCTGAACTCACTATTCTTCACTGGCTACTGGACCAACCAGATTGTCAAATTGCCAGTGTTGAAAGCATAGACAGTCCAGACAGAACATTTGCACTAGAAATTAAAGTCTGGTCTCCACTACCAAACGGGATTCAGGCTATTTGCTGGAAACAAACGTGGGACTCTCGACCTGAAGGGTCTCTTATACACCCCAGAGCCTTAAGAACTGCAACCGACTTTTTCCTTACATGTCCTGATTGTTCAAGTAATCGACAACACACATACATACAAACATACACATTATACTTATACAGTGCCTTTCTAGACACCCAAGGAGGCTTTATAATCCACACACTCCATTTACACACACCGGTGAGAAGCGGCAGCCAATCGCACACAGCGTACTCTCAACCGGAAGCGACCGTCCACCTGGAGGACTGCATCGAGCACTAGGGGGATCACCCAGGACAGAGTGCCAACCATATCTGGGCATACATACATACATACATACATACATACATACATTCATTCATACATACACACCAGGGTAATTTTAGAGTAGCCAATCCACCTGATCTCCATGTTTTTGGACTGTGGGAGGAAACCGGAGTCCCCGGAGGAAACCCACGCAGACACAGGGAGAACATGGAAACTCCGCTCAGATGTGGACTCGAACCCAAGACCTCAGCGCTGAGAGGCAAACGTGCTAACCACTAAGCCACCGTGCCGCCCCAAATGTCACACATTTGTGACACATGTCACAAAGAATAGTGTAGATGAGATGCCACAACAGTAGCCCAGCTCCCATTTTCAGATAACTTTGCATAACTGTAAATCTCTCTGAGAGAAGGTTGGATCATGATGTTTTATGTATTTTCTGTTGTATCACATTGTTTTATCCCTAATGATAAAAAAGGAGGGAGTGTGAGGGAAATTCCATATGTACACCATATACAACCATGTAATACTCTGATATATAATACTCTGTGAATCAGCATACATAACTATCTGTGAATCCATGATCTGTGTTGTTAGTCTCTTTTGGGTACATGCTGTTCATTGTCATGGCCTTAAGAGACCTTAGGATTACACCACATCCATAGAGCGGTTAGACACTGTTGAAACTGCTGACAACATACTTTATTATAAGAAATATGCCAGACATGACCGGTTGGCACCGGGCCATTTTTCCCTAACGCTCACTTTTCAAAGGTTTCACTTCTTCTTTTGTGAATATATCCGAGGCGCATCGGATCAGCATCGGATAGCTTCCTCTTTGCACTGAGCTAAAATTGCCTTAATAAAGATTCTTTATCTTTGAACCTGGGGTGCCCGGCTGATTTCCTTAACAGTGCTATATAAGTGTAATGTGTATAATGGTAGCTCAATGCTTATTCACCAGATTCCTGTTCTATGATGCTTTGTGTCTTAAATGATAAACTTACAGCAGAGATTAAACAGCTGTACTAAAACCTACAAACTCACTGTCAACAACTTGTGACAAAAAAATAGCTAAAAAGCTGTGACATTGTCCTTCCTCGCCCTTCTGCTCTAGAAGATGGAGTATCTGGATTTTATTATAGTCTCAAAAAGAATTTTCTTCAGAAATAAAAGTATCTGTCATCATGGAAAACGTTGAATGTAGTGTGTGACCCCAAACATTTGAGCAGTGGTGTAAGTACATGCAACTGAGTAAATGGAACTAATCATTACCCCTTCTGACGACAGTGACCATAGAGAGGGCACGTGCCGAATTTGACTGCCAATTCCATGTGTGTTGCTGACGCCACTGACTGCTCATGACCAGGCTCTGGCATGTGGGATATGCCACAGCCCACTGATGAATTGGACACCAACATTATGACCGCAGTCATCGGAAGGAACGTGGCGCACATGAAAGACTGGGAGTGTTTTCACCGCTACACAGCCTCTGGTCATATGGGCATATGCTGCGCGCAGCTCATCTGCATAAATAACCCTCACACATGCCCTGTTTCTCAATTCAGACTCACAATATGGCATTATGTACAATCTCCTGCCTGGATTCTTCTAGAATAGCAACATCTCGTGTCTAACATTAAGTGTTTCAGACACTCTGATGTAGTCTGACATGCCCTGACTTTTCACAAATTACACCCATCTAACATTATTTTTTTTCCCCAAACTGTTACACAGACTTCTGTTCAGCACAAACTCAGCAACAACAGTGTCAAAAATCTATATTCTGATTAAATCTGCTCTAAACTAGATGTGCTGATATATTGTGAAAAAACACTCTAAACATTTCTAGTCAAGACTTTTGAGCTCAGAGCTGCATAAACAGAGGTGTTGGCTACACACTGCTCATTACAGTTTTTAGACATTGTATGTGGTTTTATTTCTAAAGCTTAACTAATGTGAGGCGACACATTCAGTGGTTCCTAAATGGAACATCTATGAGGTTCACATTCCACACTTTCCACGGCCGGTAATCCACCAATGGAATGTCATTATCATATGAATGACAGATCGCGAGAAAAAATGCTCGGCCATCTGACTCGCTCTGAAAAACATGTCTCTGCTTATTTAAGCTCCTCCCACAAATATCTAAAATATTTTTCGATTCAAGCTATATGTATTTGAAAAGCAGATGCTTTAAGGTTTCCGGGGTACAGTATGTTTAATTTTGTTTCTAGAATAAAATCTTGCAGAGTTATATAAGTGTATTAGCGGAATTTTGTTAATATGCACTAAGTTAATATAAGTTTTGTTAATATGCCGCTGGCAGGAGCACTAACACCAGAGGGTTTACATTTCATACTCCCTGGAAATGACATGGAAGTAAAGTATTGCCTGATATGTTCCATCACTGAATCACACTTAACCACACAAACACCAGTGAAAATTGTCTGCCCCAATATGTAGGTTTTTATTTTGCTTTACCAGTCTTGGAAGGTGTGCCAGTTTGACCATTTGAAATTGCATCAGCCTGCCCTTACTCTACATACCCATTGACTTATTTAACACTGCCAATAGAAATTAATGGGCAGATGTGTGTGCCCATTAGCTTCTATTATAATGTGTATAATATTATATGTGTTTTGTAACAAGTCTTTTAGTAAGCATGGGGAAGTGGGCCAAATGATTGTCAGTGGTAATAGACCACATGTAGACACATACAGATGCAGCAGATGTAAATACAGTCCATCCCATAGTATTATCCCTGTACAGTCACTCAACTTCAGTGGCAGATATACAACGATTTGAGATCAAGAAATACAACTGACTCTTTAAGAAATGTGATCAAAGTGTATAAGAGAATGATGCTAGAAATCCAACATAGCATCAAGATATATATGCGCCATAACATTAAAACCATCTGACCAGTGTATGCCTACACAACCTCAAACTGTCAGTACTCCAAACACTACATCTCCGAACTCATCCCTCCTTTAACCAGCATTACACATTTGGCAGTGGGCAAGCAAAAGACTTTGAAAAGAGTGAAATAGTGATGTCTAGATGACTGGAGTACAATGTTTTCAACATGTCCTGCAGACAGTGGTCCAAAGAGAAACAAACCACCAACTGGAGAACTGATGCGTGAGAGTAGCGAAGGTTATGCCATCTGCTCCAACCCAACAGAAGGGCTAATGTGACACACGTTCATGCTGGTTACAGGAGGAATGTGTAAGGAGATGTAGAGCTTCGAGCCCTGAGAGTATGGAGCTGTGTAGCCATACATCTGTCAGACGTTTCTGGTATGCACATAGTCAGACAGGGTTCCCACAGCAAGATAATGACCCAAAACATCAGTCCAAGCTCTGCCAGAACTACCTCAGGAAAAAACAACAGGATGGTCAGCTTGAAAACATGGAGTGGAGCACAGTCTCAGACTTAAACCCCATCCAGCTGATTTGGGATGAAGTGAAAAGCAAAGCAAACCTACAAGTGCCAACATTTATGTGAGGTTCTGCAGCAGATTAGTGAAGAACTGTCTGAAGAATGTTTGATGTCTGTTGTAGAAAGAATGTCACGAGTGTGTTCAGCTGTTATATCTGACAAAGGTGCTGCTTTGAGTCCAAAGTTTACACACATTTTGGTCTGTAAATTGATGCCATGATGTGTTATTTAACTTATTTAACATTTCAGAGTCAATGAGACATTAAAGTAGACATTAGTTATAATTTTTAATATAAAACTGGAAAAAATGGGGTTGACTGGCACTATATTTATAGTAATTTGTCATTTTGTGTAGGTTTAACCCTTTCCAAACCTCTACTAATGACCTGTTTTGGTTAATCAATGCTTCATTATGTTAAATCAATTGTGTTGTTGATTAATTTAACAACATGCATTGGCCGAGGAGCACCGAGAACATCTTGAAATAAACATTCAGACTATCTACTTTTTTCAAAATAATCAAATCTTTACCATTTTTAGTGCATTTATGCTTATTTGCATTTTTTTGACAATCAAATGACATGCTTAGGTGCCTACGACTGTTGCATTGTATATAAGCCCACATGTAATAACAGTTAGAGCTCACTGTTTAGGAATGGAAAGGAGCTCAGGGGTCCAGTAGAGAGGCGGTCTGCTGCAACGGTGACATCTGCCGTCCACAATGATGAAATGCAGAGCCATCTCCAACACACACAAACAGACACACACACACTCTCTCTCCCAAATGTCTAGCCAGGGCTTGACTGTGTCACTAGGCAGACTGCTTCAGACGGCAGCTTCCTTTCAGCTCAGGAAGAGAAAAAACAACATACACCATTTTCTCCAAACTAGCCCTGGGTGATACAGCGGATGTCATGGATGCACACCAAAGCACACTCTGGTTTTGTACCAGTTTCCTCCAGCTCCCACAACCGCCCCCCTTTCTCCCTTAATACTCCAGTTCTATTTATAGTTTGGAAACCAGCACGACTGAAGTGATTTCCATGTCTGTATGAAAGTGTGGTAATGAGGTGTGTGGTTCCAGTGTAAAGCATGTCGTGAAAACACTTTCATTTGTTTTGTCTCTCATGGTATTGCTTCCCACATTATTTATTAAGCGTATTTCAATTTTTAGATGTATGTTAATCCTAAAAATGGGAGCAGCTTTAGTATTATGTCAGCAGGACTGATTGGCTAATTATTAATTGATAATCATTGACTAATCATTGGTCCACCTGAGCGTTTCAGTGTTATGCTTCATCCCATGTAATCCATGACTAATTTTGTCAATGTAGGCCAGATATCCACTTGTGCATTTTTAATATTGCAGGATATATTGCAATATATAGAAATAGGCCTATAATTACACATGAGTTCTTTTGTCCACATTACCCTTCAAAGGAGATATGAATTATTCACCATTAGTGGACAAATCCTGTCAAGCACAAAGCCAAGAGCCAAGGACAGCATCACGTTCTATGAAGGATTCTGTGTGAAAGACACCAATGAGACTCACTAAAGGACTGAAGGACAGTCTCCAGTGAGCGAAATCTTCCCAAGAGCATCTTCATATCAGTCCTTTCAGCTTCATTATTAAAAGCAATTCACAGAGATTTCCACCTCCAAAGTTTTGCGATGCTAAAGTAGCTCAAAGGAAAGGGAAGCTTAGAATTTAGCCAAATTAAGGTAGTCTGCTACTATTACTGTAATATACATTTGTCCATTGTTATGTCATATATTGTCACGAAGCACTGATGCTGTAGTGTATGTTCCTATTACATGTTTAGCTTATTTCACGTGATGTACACCCATTGATCGTTTTGAAAAAAATCTTAAAATTGTTTTACATTTTTATACATATATAAACTTTATACATGTTTTAGAAAAATCAAATACAATAATTACTAATCATGTTAATGACTCATGCGTGTAATTTGCGGGACTAAAAAGATTTTG
>BRDA01034572.1:20651-43241 GCA_036984385.1 Crenuchus spilurus | reverse complement strand
GGTTTGAATGGTTCAATTAATCTGTTAATTGTCAGGTTTAGTGAGTGTGCCTTAGCAGGGAAATTAGTAGTCTTCAAATACTTACTGGCACAAACTGATGGACCAATGTAGGTACAGGGTGCAATACTCCAATTCCCTAAAAAAGAGGTGAAGAATGATAATTATGTTGGCTCTTTAAGGTGCCAAATGATCTATAAGCATTCAAGTGTTTGTCATTTTGATTTACCATCACCTGAATGCAGTTATTAAGGATCTCATTTTGAAAGAAGTTATACCTGGATTACAAAAAAATAAACAGTTGTCAGGGGCAGATATATTCATTCCAGTAGTCCAGTCAGTGTAATCAAATGCTGATCCATCTGACCACGTCCACACTCCAGCCTACAAACAGAGAAAGTGAACTGAAGAAGTTAATGCAATCAAGTTAATATTAAGCACACTGTAAATATTATAACATCATCAGATATTCCTTTCTAGGGCAAAAATAATAGCATTTTTGTTCTCATAAAGTGGTGCTTGAAAATTTCTAATAATTTTAGATTTTAAATATTTCTACATAAACATGACGTAAAACATATTCATACAGACTCTGACAGGAAAGAGAAAGCAAATTATCCAATAGTACATCTGGGCAAATGTAATTGAGCTTCTTGGAATTAGCAGTTAATTTAAAGGTGAAGTTTTGAGTCAGGAGTTTTCAAACAATGTAGTGACAATTAGGGGTGAGTGGGTGTCCTGTTATTTTTAAAGAACAGGACTTTGTCAAAATGCAGTCTTCACACCATGTTTGTGGAAATGTATCACTGTACAAAGGGCATTTCTGAGGCCCATTCAAGAAGAAATGTTGATGCTCGTCAGGCTGGAAAAGGTTAAAAAAACATCTCTAACGACTTTAGACTCTATTAATCCACAATCAGGCAGATTGTGTACAAATGGAAGGAAATGAAACTCTCATTAATAAATTTCACTGCAATGGCAAGGTGTGTAATATCCCACAAGGTCACAAAAGAATCCTAGGTAACTTGTAAACAGATACAGACCTCTCACACTTTGACTAACCTTAATGTTCATAAATTTTGGCACAGTCTTCTATACAACATTATTCAGTTCATTAAGTGAACCTACCACAACATTTCAATTGGGTTGCAGTCTAGACTTTGACTGTGCCATTGCTACATCTTGATTCTTTTCTTTTTCAGGTATCCTGTGGATTTGCTTGTGTGCTTAGGAATAAGCTGTCAGACACATGGACTTATATTACAGAGTTGTTCCTGGTGCAATCAATGACTGCAAGGTTCTCAGGTTCTGTGGCTGCAAAACAATCGCAAATCACCCTTTCCCTGATGTGCTTGACATATGCTATGTGCTTGACAGATGTATTTGTTCTGATTGGTTTTTGTTATATGTAGTGCTGTGGATTATGGACTATCCTTTAGAAGCAGTAAGGGTGTATTTATTTTTTCTCACACTGCTTCAGCATTCAGGCTTAATTTTTGTTTAATAAATAGTGATAGGGTGTAATTCTCTTGTGTAGTTTTGTTCATCTGTGGTTATATTTACAAAATATTTAAGATGTTGTAAGCATTAGATATGTTTTATTAAGTCCAGATACTTAAAAACCAGTGTGTACTTATTTTTCTCATGACTGTGTTTCAAAGTTAGTTTTACATTATGAGACTTCATTCTAACCTTTGACACTTAATGTCCTGAATACTGTAATAAATGTATATATTTATGTTGTTTTACTAGTTGAATATTAAAGATTCAATATTTAAAAAAAATGGCCTTTTCATATGCAAAAGTCACCCAAGGACGACCTCACCTCCTCACCTTACTTTTCATTTTCATTCTCTCTCTCTCTCTCTCTCTCTCTCTCTCTCTCTCTCTCTCTCTCTCTCTCATACACACACACAAACACACACACACACACACACACAAACAGGGTTGTGAATGTGCTTACCTGTTAATATCTTATTATATATTTTTTTCTTTCGCTTTCATATACCGTATTTTCCGGACTATTAGTAGCTCCGGAGTATAAGTCGCACCAGCAAAATGTATAATAAAGAAGAAAAAAACATATATAAGTCGCACCAGAGTATAAGTCCCATTTTTGGAGGAAATTTATTCATAAAGTCTAACACCAAGCACAGACATGTCATTTGGAAAAGTAATTTAAAATAAAAATAGAATAGAAGCACCAACAGGCTGAATAATTGAACAGTATGCTTACATTACTGACACAACTGAGAATGTGCCTGGTATGTTAACATTATTGTTATTATTATTATTATTATTATTATTATTGTTATTATTATTATTATTATTATTATTATTATTATTATTATTATTATTATTATTATTTAACATTATTACAATAACAGACATTGTCTATATTTTGTTTTGGTTCTACAAAACATTGATCCTTTTTATAGTCCCGTCACTGCAGCGTTAGTTGAAGCGCAAAAATAAACTCATTTAGAATATTATTAGAAATAATCATGCCATGCTACCATAACGCTTCATGGTGTGCAAATATGCCAGGATATTACCCAAATGTAGATTTTCATACCATTGACACATTTTTCTTTATTCATGCATTTATATTCATGCTGTCCGCTGCTCCCTCTACTCTATCACTTGTAATAATAATAATAATAATAATATGTTCAACTTATATAGCGCCTTTCACAAACCCAAGGACGCTTTACAATTATACAACCCTAGTCAAAAACAAAAAGAAAAGTTTTTAACTGAGTCTTAAATGAAGACAGATCAGAACAGTCATGAAGAGTGGCTTGTGGCGCCTCATAGCACTGGTGCGACTGACTAAGCTCTGTTTAAATGACATCCCTGTAGAGACTGGCTGTGAAGACAACTACAACCTTAAGTGGTTATTAAGTTGTTTGTTTTTGGTTTATTTCTTTGTTTATTGGTTTTCTTTTCTTGGCTTCATCACCTAGAAGCCATTAATGTACTTTGCGATATTTGCGGTTTTTTGGTAATATTAGATTATTGTTTTTCTACTGTTGTGTTAAATTTATTTTCTTTAATTGTGGTGGCAGCTAGCGAATAGCTTAATGCTAGCTTCTGTCATTTAGCATATAAGAATTCTTACTTATCTTTTTAAGTTGCAGCTGAGCCTTTTAGTGATTAGGTCAATAATTGAATTGTGTAATAAAATCAAGTGTTTTTGCAAATAAATTCATTGTCAAATGAGTCTCTGTCCCAACAAACAAACCTGTGTTCACTGTAAAAAAAAAATAAAGTCTCACCAACTAAAAAAATCTTAGTGACCTCTTGAACCTATTTTTTTAAGTTGGTCTAATTTAAGTTCTGCAAGATGCATATTTCAAGTTCTGCTGACAATCCTAGAATTTACGTCCAATTAAAGAAAATAAGTTGAGTCAATCAATAATGTACTAAATGTAATGTAATGTAATGTAATAAATGTGATTGACTCAACTGTCTTTAATTGGATGTAAATTAGACCAACTAAAAAAATAGGTTTTTAATATTGTAAAATAGGCAAATAATATTTAATATGAGCAAGTGTATATTTAATTTAACTCATCCTCAGTTGAAATGTTGAAATTATCAACACGGGCCTAGAGCGCCCTCTTGCGGTTTAGTGTGAAAATAACATGGAAAATGATATACCGGTAATAATGTATTAATCATTTCACACATAAGTCCTGACTTATAGTCCAGAAAATATGGTATCTGTATTTCTGAAACCATTTTCAAGTTAAGTTTAAATGTAATTTTATTTAAAATTTCATCTTTTAATGTTCATCTTTTTACACACACACACACACTAACCTGTGCAATATCAGTTCCACCAATCCATACACACTGGTAACCATTCATATTAAACACTAAATACTGGATGAAGGTGTACTCTTCATAGCTGTGAATAGATGCAAGATGTGCTCCCTCATTCACACAGGTTTGCTGAAATACATAATAATATATGTAGACACATTGTTATTTTTAAGTTTTATATTTAAGGAATGCCTTGTAATCAACATTAAAAATATATAATTATAATAGAGCATTTAAAACTGTACCTCAGCAGCACTCCAGGATATATTATTTTGGGTGACTGTGAAGTTGAGACTTCCATATTGGAACCAATTCTGACTTCCTGTAATTGTGAGGGATACAATGTATAATACACTCCTGATCAAAATCTTAAGACCAGTTAAAAATCGCAAGAATTTGCATTATTTGCACTATTGATATTAACAAGGTTCTAAGTAGAGCTTCACGATGCTAAAAGAAGAAATGGGTGCAAGAGTCAAAATCTTTTGAGCAGGGAATTTATTGAATACAATAATTTAACTGAAATAGGCTGTTCATCAGCTGACCAAAAGTTTAAGACCATAGCTAAAAAAAAAAACCAAACCCCCTCAAAACAAAAATCAAAGTGTCAAAAAAGGACTCAGTAATGAGTAGTTCCACCATTATTTTTGATCACTTCAAACAATTGTTTAGGCATGCTTGATGCAAGTGTTTTCAGGAGGTTAGTGGGAATGTTGCTCCAAGTGTTGAAGATGGCTTCACGAAGGGCATCCACTGTCTGGAACTGATGTCTGGAACATTTTTGTAAACTTCCCTTACCATCCATCCCCAAATTTTCTCAATCAGATTTAGATCAGAGGAACACGCAGGATGGTCCAAAAGAGTGATGTTATTCTCCTGGAAGAGGTCCTTTGTCAGGTGGGCATTGTGAACTACACTTCTCATTTAAACCAAAAAGTAATATTTTGGTCTCATCTGTCCACAAAACATTCTTCCAATAGCCTTCTGTTCTGTTTTTCATATTAAAA
Source organism: Crenuchus spilurus (assembly GCA_036984385.1). Taxonomy (NCBI): domain Eukaryota; kingdom Metazoa; phylum Chordata; class Actinopteri; order Characiformes; family Crenuchidae; genus Crenuchus; species Crenuchus spilurus. The sequence continues at coordinate 38,409 of BRDA01034572.1, read as the reverse complement.
ATAAATTTTATTACATGTGAGGTCATGCAGCCCCATAAAAGTCCAAATCACACCAAAATGGTCTCTGTCATTTGTGCTATATTTGTGCTGGTTTGTGCCATTAAAATAAATATTTGTGCTATTCTATTTCACAAGTTATAGAGCCTTAAACATTTAACAGATAGTTCTGGTCTTAAAATCTGATTGGTTGATTCACGGTCTGTGCCACTGTAAAATCCATGATACAATGGCTCCAACCTCATTACAACATCTGAATTATTTATTAATGTGCTACAACTTTATCAGATGCTGTATATTGATATTTTCCCTCATGTTGCCTGGCAACAGTGTTCATTATTTGCAGACTATATAAATTGGAGGGAATTTGAGGAGCTGGAAGGGTTGTTCACCCAGGGCACCAAACAGGCTAGGACCACCCTTACTATATCCTGTGGATGTGGATATGCGTATAAATATTGTACATATTACATGTATCCCTAATATGGATATAGGTATTGAATATTGCCCATATTATACATGAGCACATACAGATCTTTGCACTTTGCTTATAACGATGGCGGTGTGTGTTAAACAGTTTGTGTGTATTCAGCAGTTCTGATGGTCCAGCATATTTTTTTTTGTTTGGTTTTTGTTTTTGTTTTTTTGTTGTTGTTGATGTTTTTGTGTATGTGTGTGTGTGTGTGTGTGTGTGTTTCTGTGTCTTTAATGGGAGCTTAGAAGTCTGATAGTTTGTGGGTAGCCTGAATATTCCATGGGCAGGGTGAGTCGGGTCCTTGATTATCCTGCTGCCTCTGCTGAGGTAACATGATGAGTGCGGTTCCTGTATGGATGGAAGTGATGTCTTTGTGATTTTCTTTGCTGTTCTCACCACCCTCTGGAGCCTCAGTGCAGCTGCCATACCAGACTGGGAGGTTGCTTGTGAGGAGGGTCTCTATGGCACCTCTGTAGAAGGTTGTGAGGACAGAAGGGTGGAGGTTTGCGCTGCTCCTCCTACACAGAAAGTGCCCATTTGACTAAGGAGGTGTGTTTTTTGACCAGGTAAAGTTTTCTGTGAGGTAAACCCCCAGAAACTTGGTGCTTTTCACAGATTCCTCTGCATTGCCATGGAGTGGGAACACGGGTGGTGTGTACAGTGGCTCTCCTCCTGAAGTCAACAGTGATCTCTTTTGTTTTGTTGACATTCAGCAACAGGTTATTATTGTGACAGCAGGCAGCAAGTTTGTGGACTTCCTCTCTGTTGGCCAATTTGTCATCATTGAAGATGAGGAACAGCACATTGATGTGTCATCTGCAAACTTGATGGAGCTGTACTTGGCACAACAGTCATGGGTCAACAGTGAACAGTGCAGGGCTCAGACAATAGCCCTGGGGGATGCCAATGTTCATGATGGTGGTGTTGAATGAGTTTTTTCCAACTTGTAGAGTCTGGAGTCTGTCCATGAGGGAGTTCAGCAGCCAGTTGCAGAGTGGAATGCTGATGCCTAGTGAGTGTAGTTTCTTAATTAGGTGTTATGAAATGACTGTGTTGAAAGCAGAGCTGAAGTCAATGAAGAGCAACCTAACATAACTGTTATTTTTAGGTGAGTCAGGCTCAGGTGGAGTTTGTTCTCTGGTATTGTCAGTGGAATGCTTAGGATGGTTTGCAAACTGTAGTGGGTCAATGGTTGCAGGGAGTTTTGATGTGATGTGGTTTTTAGCAGTCGTTCAAACATTTCATCATGTTAGGTGTGAGTGCTTTCAGTCGATGGTCATTCAGTGTTGCTGCTGGTGACTTGTTGGGCACTGACATGATGGTGGTGGACTTGAAGCACTTGGGAACGAATTGGCTCAGGGAGGTGTTGTAAATGTCCAGGAGGACATACATCAGTTGATCAGCACATTCTCTATGCAACCACATTATTTTAGTTATTTATTTTTATTTTTCCACCCTAAAAGATTTCAGTTTATTTTTCTAATTAATTATACATATTATATGTCACATTAAAGATGAAAAATGTTCAGAATTTTTTTTTTTCCAATCACAAAAAACTGGCATTTTATCAGGGGCACATGCCAGTGAAGATAAGCAGCAGAAGAAAAATTAATTATTTAAACTATGAGAAATGTGACAATCTTCAGAGCATCCTAAATGTAATGATTATATGTGACTGTAATGTAAGTGAAATTGTAGTCATTAGCTCTTGTAGACATTAAGGTCATGTTTATTAGACTGAACTCAGATAGCTGATGAAGGCCTTGAAGCATGTGCTAAAATATAACATTTTAATTAAACGATGAAATTCATTTATTATCCATAGTGAGTGTTGCAGCTTTCTTAATGAGAATTGTATTATTATTATTATTATTATTATTATTATTATTATTATTATTATTATTCATTTATTCATTTATTCATTTATTTTGCACCTCAACAGACTTGATTGAAACACTTCTTTCAGAATTAAAATGCTTACTGAAATATTGTTAATTAAATAATCATTAAAAACTAGTTTTAGATGCAGTGCCAACAATGTGTCTTACATTATCTCACATATGGGTCATTCTTTATAAATGGGTTAAGCCAAAATATCTGTTATCTCTTTATATCTCATTGTTCTTATTACAAAATAGTGTCAACTTACGACTGAGCATGAAGAGAAGAGTGCAGAGTGCTGCAAGAGAAAAACATCAGATGTCAAATTTTACTTCATGGTACTCATAGACTTGTACATCATAAATTATCTCAATATCAGAGATAAATGTTTACTCACCTGAAAAAAACAGGAATCTCATGGCTGAACCTTATATGGGAAAGAAAAGTATGTATTTATTTATTGCTCTAGATTAATTTAAAAATGCAATGTTTTTCTTTTTCCAAACATAGCACTTTTCATTTAAATGAAAAAGTTCTATTTTGGTCTTGTCTGTCCACAAACATCTGTTGTGGACATTTGTCCACAAAGGTTTTTCCAGTAGCCTTCTGGCTTGTACACGTGATCTTTAGCAAATTGCAGATGAGCAGCAGTGTACTTTTTGGAGTGGCTTTCTCTTTGCAACCCTGTCATGCACACCATTGTTGTTCAGTGTTCTCCTGATGGTGGACTCATAAACATTAACATTAGCCAATGTGAGAGAGGCCTTCAGTTGCTTAGAAGTTAGCCTGGGGTCCTTTGTGACCTCACCTACTATTACATGCCTTGCTCTTTGAGTGATCTTTATTGGTCAACAACTCTTGGGGAAAGTAACAATGAGGTTGAATTTCCTCCATTTGTACACAATCTGTCTGACTGTAGATTGGTTGAGTCTTTAGAGTGTATTATTATTATTATTATTATTATTATTATTATTATTATTACTATTATTTGAATTGCTTAAAAAATATAAAACAGAAAAGAAATTTAATGAAATAAGAATAAATGGGGGGCCCTGATTGGCTCATCGGACAAAGGCACTTTGTTGTGTACAACTTTTGCCACCGCAAAGCACCACCCCAAACCCTGCTTACCCCACTGCTCAACCATGATTTTGATATCTGTGGATTTTGTTCTCCCATACAGCATTTGTGCTTAGGGCACCCACATGGCCTTGAGCATTATTGTTTTTATTATTATTAGTGGGTAGCTTTTCCGTAATTTTTTAGTTGCTGCTGCCCTCTCTTCACATGAATGCAAACCAGAACAGTTGTATCTGTTTTTTTTTTTTTCTTAAGACAGGGCCGCATTTGACTTACTTTTTGGCTTGCACTGATCGCATGACACAAACATACTCACTCATTCTAACTAGCAGAACACATAAAAACCTTATAAAACTCAAAACCTAATAAAAACAGCCTATTGCACATGCCGTTTGAATGAATACACTAACAGTCCCATCATTTAACATAACTGTGTTCAGGCCTCAGAAGAATACTTTTCTTATTACAGCTACAATGTTCCATCAAATGATTCTTTAATAAAATAAACTATTTTCCAACAGTAGTTAAAATAACCATTGAATAACCTTGAACAATGTACAAAACATCTTTAGAATGTAGAAATTTTTTTTAGAGTTCTTGATTTTATAAAGTTCTACTAACCTGTCACTGGAAGTACATACATGCAGTCAGACTCCTGTTTGTCACTTTTCCCTCAGAGTTGTACTGTTAAATGATACTGAAGGAGGAAACAAACCGATTGAAAATACAAAACGAAGAGCTGTACACATAATTCCAGTTTTAAAAAATGTTGTCATGTTAGATTTTTGTAACTACAAGAATGCCTACAGAAATGTTGCTCAGATTCCCGATATTATACAATTTATAATGAAATTATTATGTTTTTATGAACTGATTCACAATTATAAACTGCACATTTTTCAGACAGGGAAAATTGAAGATCTGCAGGATATCAAGGTTGATAATACTAAAAACAAACTTGTGATCTTGATCATTTTATGCTTGATTATGCTTTAAATGAACATTTTATACAACAGTAGCTGCACTATTTTTCTTAAGTGGTAAAATCATAAATAGATTTTACAGGAATTAATCATTTACTTTATATAAACTAAAATAATAATTCATTTTAAAATTGAAAATTATTATTTCAATATTTTCATTTTCTATTTTTTTAAACAAAGAATATGTATATTAGTAATAATAATAGTAATGATGGGGTGGGGTGGAGTGCATGGGGAAATATTGCAAAAGCTCTTCTCTTTGCCTCTTTTGGAAGGCGGACACATTTTCCTCCCTTTCTTCTCACTCATCTCCCTGCTTTGGCTCCTATTCATGTTTCATGCTCTAGAGACTCTCTTTAGCGCTGCTCTACAAAATAAACATTATGGATTGGATTAAGTGGTCTCTGAATACTACTGTCACCATCTTCTCTAAGAGAAGTCTGGGTTAGGGGGAACCTGTATGTCCTGAAGGAATGTTTGCAGCTGGATACGCGATGGACAGGAGAAGTGGTGTCATGCACCTAGTGGCACTCTCCATGAGGATGGAAAGAGGACACACTATTTCAGAACACTGATACGGGATTCTGCTGATTGGCATAAGGCAATATCATAATTTACTGAGAAATTAATGAGTTGGGTTTGCTTGTTCGAAAACTATGATGCGCCCAAATTTGATTTGATTTGAGAGGGGGCAGAACTGACATTGACTGTGATTAACATGAGTTTGGATACTATCTCGGTGATGATTGTGGTTCTGCTATTACGAGCTGGAATTTTTTGAGATCCTATGGATTAAAGAATGACCTAAGTAAATGTGGGTGGTTTGCTCACATTAAATTATGTCTGATTTTCTTTCAGCTCCCATCTTTTCACAGCTGATCTTGCTGTAGTATCGTAAATTCCTCCAGTAGGGTGGTTGCTATAGGGATTTATTTCCCCCTCCCTCTCTGCCAGGCTGGACTTATCTTTTGTCTGCTATGTGCTTTTTCCACCAAGCAGTGCACAGACTTCAGCCTAAGAACTTTCAGCCTCCCCTTTTCAATGCCATCCAAGGCTATACACCACTGACTCTTATGTCTGCTTGTGCTTTAAAGAGTTATTTTTTCGTGTTATACATGTATACATGTTTTTTTCTCTTTTTACCCTTCCCCCCCTCATGTATGCTGTTTTCTTCCCTACTATGACCTGGCACCACTGTCGTTTAAGCATTTCACTGCAAGAAATTGTATGTGACAAATAAAATTTGAATTTGAATTTGAATTTGAAATAAAATAAATAAATAAACTGACCAGGAGGAAATTACAAGATTGTGATTTTGAAAAGAGAAAACTTCATTTCTCATATTTTGTTAGGATACATTTGTGTAGTTTATGTTTAGAAACACTATTATATAATTAAAACACATACAATATTTTCAAACATGTACTGTAGCTAACATTTAAACATTTAAGCTTGTGAAAGGAACTATAGATGAATATACACCATCTAACTAAAGAGCAAGACATGTTGGAAAGACTGTATAAATGAGCAGACACCTGTAAGACCTGTTACAATTAAAATCCATAAATAGCTGTTAGCATAGTTTCCAGGAAGTTCCTGTAAAATTTGCTGATGATGTTTGTTTTCACAATCACAGAAACATCCTGTTAAATGGCAAAAACGTTCCAGTAAACTTGGCAGTGATTATTATTGAAGTTTTTGTCTTTACTAAAATCCAAATATTCAGTTGATATAAAAAAAAGTATATATACAAATGTTAAAATGCCAGGTTTTAGTAATGAAAAATTACTAATCAGACTTGATTAAAAAAGAAACATAAATTGTTTGGAGTGGAAAAATAAAAAAGTTGCATAAGTCTGATAATCTGAGGATGTGGCTGTGTTCAGAATTAACCAATCACATTCAAACTCATGTTAAATAGTAGTCAGTACATACCTGCCATCAATTAACATGACTGATTAACCCTATATAAAGTTCAGCTGTTCAACCATGACTCCTATCCATAAAGATTAAATGCTGTCACAAAATCAGAAGGTGCTTTTTTAGGTGCTAATTTAAGTAGTTTTTTTTATGCAACCATATTATTGTAAGCTTTTTATTTTTAATTTTCCACCCTAAAAAGAGTTTGATTTTCATTTGACTTGTACAAATTCTAGCTCACATTAAACTGTCACAAAACATCACAAAAACCTGGCATTTTAACAATCTTTTGGCCTAGAGACCTTTTTGACTACCAGATCCAGAATTACTTCTTTTGTTCTCACTGCCACAGCACAACACAGACAACTGGGGAGACAAATCAGGCAATGCAGATGCTCTGGATGTTTGCTTTTTCCCCAAACAAAAAAAGTAATAAAGAAAATAATTTAATATTGAAAATAAAATATTATATCAAACTTTAATAGTTTAATATCTAAAGAATAATAATGTTCCCCTGTGAGTCACAGGCTCTTAAAATCATGCCAACATATGTTGTCCTTAATGATGTCATGAATTATTCTTAGGTTTGTTTGAAAAATTAAAAATAATTTAACAATTCTGCTCTTTGGCAAGTGCTGATCAATTTTGTATAATTGGAAACCTATCAAGCAGATCCACATGAAAGTTTAATCACTTTTCTATATCAATGCTCTATTGAAATTCTGAATAACCACAACAACCAAGAAAACTAGGCAAGGCTACTGATCATTATCCTTGTAAACTGTGAAAAGAAGTAGTATCCTACCACAAACAGGTTCACTTATTTTAGATTACTTCTTGTCTTTGTATACATAAATTTGTACATATACCAAATTAATTTTGAGAAGGCAAATTCCTCCTTTTTGTAGAACATTGTATAGCTTTATATAATTTTGTATAATTTTGTAAGTTCAGTGGCTGTTATCTCTTTCTTAACAAATGTGAAATATTTGGGGTTTATGAAGACTTTGATTCTGGTTTCTTTCATCCCATTGTAGCTGCACAAATGCTGTATTGATTTTGTGAAACTTTTTTGTTTTTAAAACACAATTCTTTTATTTGTCCCTCCCATTTTTCCTGACTCCATGAAGATCAGAACATATTTTCCAGATATGAAATTACATGTAAAAATTAGTTAGCCTGTTTGCATGAACATTGACTGCAAGAGGAATAGAGAAATCATAATGTGAAAGGTGGAAAATGTGTAAAAGAACACAGGAAGATCTATCACCAACTAAAAATCAAACAAACAAACAAAGCAAATAAAACAATGTCATGAACAGTGTGTTATCTGCACAGTCTAGCTCAGAAAAATGCACAAGCAGGTGTTTTACACCATACACAGGGATCATAAATGTAATCAGAGTTTAATCAGAGTATATAAACTACATTTCATAAAGTCAAACTCTATGCACAGCATCCAAGAAAAACATTATTTGCTTGATTTTCGACAAAAAGTTGCTAAAGAACATACACCTGATGATAATTTGTTTGCAGGATGTTTGGCATGAATATTATGTATACAATTACATAATTGCAATGAGCTGGCTAACACGAGGAGATGGGGAGGCAGTGGAATTCCAAAACAAAAGGACTTTATTACAAATGCTCACAAAACCAAAACATGCATGATGGCTTAAAACTACAGATAAACAGACTTAGCTTGAGGACACAAATTGATGACAATACACAGAATGACCAACAAACACAAGGCACACAAGGATTGCTTTTAACTGAAGCTGGGGGAATTGAAAAAAGGTGGAACACATGAACTTGATGAGACAGGGCAGACACGTGACGAGACAATCATATAAGGGAACCTGACTGGGGAACATGAGAGGCAACGAGAGGCATGACAATAATACATCTAAGCTGTTTTTAAGAGCGAACCTACTGACCTACTTAGAAGAAATGCAATAAGGTGAGAATTTTCAAGTTCAAGAGGCTTTTATAATAATTTCAGCTATATACAGTGCAGTGCATATTGAATGAAACAATGTTCCCCCAGGACCAGGTGCATCACAGAACACAATGAAAATGCAATGAAAAACAAATATTAAACACACAATAACTACAAGCCCTAATAAATGCAGGGCTTGTTGTAAATGTTCATGAGAGGTGGGAGGGAGACCGCGATGATTTTCTCAGCCATCTTCACTATATGCTGAATAGTCTTGTGGTCAGATGTAGAGCAATTACCAAACCAGACAGTAATGCAGGTGCTCAGGATGCTGTCTGTGGAAGTGGTAGAAGGCGCTGAGGATGAGGGATGGCAGATGAGCTTTCCTTAGACTTCTTAGAACGTTGAGATGCTGTTGGGCTTTCTTTCTTATGGAGCTGGTGTTGAGGGACAAATTGAGTTTTTCTGTCATCGGAACACCAAGGAATTTGGTGCTTCTGACAGTTTCTATGAAGGAGCCATCACTGTTCAGTGGAGAGTAGTCTCTCTGTGTTCTTCCAAAGTCAACAACCATCTCTAGTTTTGTCAATTTTCAGAGAAAGATTATTGACTGCACCAATCCATTAACCTTTCCAGCTACTCTCTGTAAGCTTGTTTACACTGCTGAGACCCACCAGTCATGTCATCTGCAAACTTGATGATACCACCAGTGACCAACTGCTGTAACCTGCTCCCGATGCCCTACACTACTGACCACAGTGAAGTTTTTGGGGATCTTAATGACTGTTACCATTATTATTATTACTATCATTCATGTCTCACTACTGTCACCACATCAGTACACCTGAACACTCCAAAAGCATCATAGGATTGTGTGATTGTATGAAGAACTTATAATTAGTAGACCAGAGGAAGATGGGTCCCCCATGTGAGTCTGGTTCCTCCCAAGGTTTCTTCCTCCAGCTTTGAGGGAGTCTTGCCACTGTTGCTCACTGGGGATTTGGTGTTTGTTGTTAATAACCCTGTAAAGCTGCTTTGTGACATCAGTTGTAAAAAACATTTTATAAATAAATTTGACTTGACTTGAAATGATGTGACTGCAGCTGTGCATTGCTGGAGAGGCATGTGTCAGTAAGGTGAACAGCAGTGAACTGAACATGCAGCCCACTGAATTGAGTCTCATAGAATCATTTGACACTTAATTGATATTGCACAGGGGTGTCCATAATTACATTGCATACTGTACACACATACAATATCAAATACACATATGAAAATATAACTTTACAAACATATGCCATAAAATATAAATATGAAAAAAAAACACCTACAATATAAATTTTGTGAAAGTGCCCACAAATATTTTCTGTTGTTTTGAAAATTAAATTAAAATGGTAAGATCCTTTTGGGTATTTGACATTGTGGTTTAGCATTATGACTGGCTGCATGGCCATAAAATGATGGACTGTCTGTCTGTGAAAGGAGAGGATGAAGCAGATATTATTATTATTGATTTGATCAACTCTAAGAGCTGTGTATCAACCTTATCATCAACAAAGATGCCTGATATGAAAAACCGGCAAAGATGAGCCAACAGCGATATCCATATGATTTGTGTTTGGGGTGATGTGCTGACTAGTTAAAAGTGTTAAATTACTGTATTGTTGTATTATTATTGTTATGTTATTAATAGTAGTAATGTTTACCCATTGTACCATCAACAATAACTAACAATAACATAAATATTTGGCTTTTCACACTATTTTTTTATAAGATGTGTGACCATCAATCCATCTATCCATTCATTATCTTTTCCACTTAATCCTGGTCAGGGTCACGGTGAGTCCCCTACCCATTCACTGGTTTCTGGGCAGAGCATTACGCTATATTAACTAAACTATTGTTCATATACTGTATGAGATGCTGTCTTGTTTTCCTCTCAGCCAAGAACTCATTTACTTACAGACTCTGTTAACTAAATGTTTTTTAATTTTATTAGACTCATTTAAAATGTTATTAAATTAATTTCATTTGTTACTAGTGGGATAAATCTCATTAGTACCATAACCTAACTAAACCTTTGTCCTGTTTCATTTCTATGAATTGACTGAAGAAAAAGTATTGTTGCTCATTTCTTACTTTGTGGTTCCTCAGTTTGCAGTGAAGGAACCATTTAGAGAGCCTTCAGGAACACATTTGCAATATAACTTAAGGTATTTTCCTTGAGGAACTCAGAACTGAAGCATAGTGCAGGAGCTTCTAGACTATGAATGGTCCCTCCACTAACACCTAATATAACTAATGTTAATATTATAAAAAGGTTGTTGTTGAGCATAATTTAATTCAAGAAGTTAAAATGTGATATGTTATACTCATTACAAGTGACATATTTCAAGACTTTTTATTGCAATGTTGATTCTATTTGAATAGTAAATTACTCAAAATAAAATATTCTAACAATTTGAGATTCTATATTTCTGATTTAATGAGCTGTAAATCATACTGATCAAAGGGGGAAAAAACAATTTGAAATGTAACTTTATATATGACATTTTATTTTTTTTACGTTTTCACAATAGTTTTTAAAGATGTACTAGTATATGTGAAGGTTTTTTGAGGCTTCTAAAATGTGTTTTTACATTATTTGATTGCTCACTCACTACACTACATTACACTACATTTGGTAGATAAAGAGCAGCTAGACAAGGAAGTGTCAAACTTGACAGTCTAGTTGTGTCAGACTGGTCTTGAGAGAGTCATGAATCATCACATAAGAGTGAAACAAGTTCACTGAAGATGAAATTAATTACAGTTCAACAACATCATGTTCTCTGTTTCATATGTAAAGCAGTACCAACTGAATTAGCAGGCACTGGATGTCCTGAAGGTATTTTTAGGAGATGCTGCCTCATGTAGTTGAAGCAGCACTGTTACAGAAGGCACTTAAGATTCTCATTAACATATTACATTTTTGGAGTTGATCCTTTGATTGTAGTGTTTGACATTGTACAAATTACATTGACAAAGTAATATGTTGCCCATTTATCCATCCATGAAAATGAGATATTCATGAATTATGGTTCTTCCTGACCAACAGATCACAGTCTGTTAAGATCCACAACATCACCTCCTCCACCTTAACCCTCAGCACTGGCTCCCCTCAGGGCTGTGTGTTAAGTCCCATCCTTTTCACTCTGCTCACATATGACTGCTCACCTACCAAACCAGGCTGTCATATTGTGAAGTTTGCAGACAACACAGCTGTGGTCGGATGCATCACAAACAATGATGAGTCTGGCTACAGGCAGGAAGTGAAACACCTGGAGGGCTTGTGCAGAAACAACAACCTCTGCATCAATGTAAAACAAACAAAGGAGATGATTGTGGACATCAGAAGAAGCCAGCATGCCCACCCCCCCCACCCCCTGCACATCGGAGGATCTGAGGTGGAAGTGGTCTCCAGCTACAGGTACTTGGTGTACACCTGAGTGACAACCTCACCTGGAGCAACAACACTTCCAGTCTGGTCAAGAAGGCACATCAGTGGCTCTACTTCCTCAGATGGCTGAGGCAAGCTGGTCTCGGAACCTCAGTTCTCAGATCCTTCTACAGATGTATGTTGGAGAGCATCTTGTGCTCGAGCATCACTGTGTGGCATGGCAGCTGCTCTGCTGCAGACAGGAAATCTCTGCAGAGGGTGGTGAAAGCTGCACAGAAGATTGTTGAAGTCAGCGTCCCCACCACCATGAACATCTACACCTCTAGATGCAGGAAAAGGGCCACCGGCATCATGAAGGACCCCACCCACCCAGCACACTCACTTTTTGTCCCGCTCCCCTCTGGCAGAAAGCTGCGGTCCATAAAGTGTAAAACCACCAGGCTGAGGAACATTTTAATTTGTGAGGCTGTTAGACTCTTAAACTTCACTTAGGAAACACACACACTGCACTGACACTTTATTACACTTGGCCACATTAACTGTATGCTGCTAATATTTATTAATTTATTCACTCTTTTTTTTTTTTTTATTTATTTAACAGGACAATGCACATTAATAACAGTATCTCTGTAACATGCCAGAATTAGCCAAAGGCTAGTTTTCATCTGTAGTCCTGGTGGCCAGTTGTACAATGGCATCCTAAAAAAATAAAACATGTTAACCAATAAATCTTTGGCAATTAAGAACAACCTGTTAAGACAATGTTAGATCATTATGGGAAAAGCAGAAGTAACAGGAGAAGCAATAAAATACAAAAGGGAGAAAGGAGAAGGGAAAAAAACAGTTTGGAAAAGGTTAACAAACTTAAATAAGTTAAGAAACTTAAATAGTACATGATAAAATATCAGACTTCAAATCTTAGAACATTCATAGCTTACAAGGGGTCAAGGAAGAGTCACACAGTCATGAATGAATCTTAAAATGTCAGCAGCAGGAATTTTAGTGTTGACATTCATATAACTTGCTGCTAATCTCCCCATGCCATGCTCAATACTCAACCTTGTACAGCCTTACTCTTTACATTGTAAAGTTATCTATATAATATATAATGTCCAATACTGCTCCACATAATGTACAGTCTATATTTATATTGTATAGTCTACATTTACATCTGTATAGTCTATACTATATGTGTATATATTCATAACAAAGACTTTTATATTTATCAAACTACTGCACTGGGTAAAACTGGGACCTTGGGAATGTACTTTCGTTCCACCTCATGTACTACATGTGATGCGAATGACAAAGTTTCCTTGAATCCTTCTTGATACAGTGCCATGTGAGGGTGTGAATGTCACTGTAATGTTGTAGGAGGAGTATGAGGAGAAGGAGACAGCCAAGATCCAGTGAACTTACTTTATCGGTGAAAACAACCAACAGACTGAGGTACGAGTAATACTAATGCACAAACACACAGAATAACACAGAATGAAGACAAGATGCCAACACACTGGGGACACTTTATACAACACATGATTAGACACAAACAAGAGGGCAGAGCTGTGAAACAGGACACAGGTGAAACTAGCGAGACATGAGAGGTCGAGAGGGTGTGGACCCAACATAAATATGATGTGACTGGCAACAAAGATGCACATAGCAGTGACATAGACATGACAGGGGCATGGACAGTGGCAAGGCTGAAGCAGGAGTGTCATAGAGCTTTTGCTCCTTAAAAGTTCCTCAAAGACTTGGTCTTTCACGGGTACTGATTTTGTTGACATCATGTGTTTGAAATTTTTATTTTATTTATTTATTTATTTATTTTACTACCTCATTACTAGACTTAAACTGTCAATATCCAACTTTTTTGGAATGTACTGCAGACCTGAAATTTGTGATTTGTGGTTTTAAGTTCTGCTATAAAAAATCTGTTAAATGTCTGATTCATTTGAATGTTGGGAAAAGTTTCAAGAAAATGAGGTGCATCTCAGTCTACACTTGCAACCAGTTCTGTGCACTTTTGTTTTTGAGATTTTAGTATGAGGAAAAAATCAAATACTTGACAGCTACAGATTTGCAACATAACACAAACAGTAACAGAGCTCTCAGTTTTACTTTATGGGTGTGTCTGACACTGAGATATTTTGCTACAGGGTCATTCCAAACATTGGTGACATTACCTGTAGAAAGATCAGCTACATGCAGAGCATTGAAAGTTTACTAGTAGAAAATTGCCTACAGCATATACAACTTGCCTTATTTGCATATTGCTTAATGGTGTGGTGATTTCCTCAGGTAAGTGATACATAAACCCAGCAGCTGAGACTATGTTTAAAAAAATATTTTTTATGCTCATTGAAGGTATTTTTGGTTTTTGACAGAAAATCTTTTACCCCTAGACAGGCATCGTAATGTATGTCCATGTTTTAAAAACAATCTGCTGGGAAAGATTGTGTTAAATGCAGAGCTAATGTCCACAAACACATATGCTCATTGTTTTTCTAGGTGGTGCAGTAAACAGTGGAGGGTAGTGGAAATGGCATCATCTGTTGACCTGTTAGTTCTGTATGTGAACTGTTAGGGGTCCAGGGTGGCTGGCAGAGTAGACTTGATATGTTGTATGCACAGTCTCTGTTCCTGTGATTCCAACCATGTTCTCTACTCTTTTTAGGAGAATATTGTGGTCTATTGTATAAGAAGCTGCAATTAGATCAAATAAAACTAACAAGGATACGCAGCCTTGATCAGAGGCAAGAAGAAGATCATTTGTTATCTTTATAAAAGCAGTCTCAGTGCTATAATGAGGCCTGAACTGGAACTTTTCATAAATATGCTTTGTTGCAAAGTTGTTGAGACAGAGCTTTTTTTTCCAAGATCTTAGACATAAATGGTAAATTAGAGATAAGTCTCTAATTGGACAATATATTGGGATCTAGTTTGCTTTCTTGATCAAAGGTTTAATAACTGCTCATTTTAAACCTTTCGGTATGTGTCCTAAGCTAAGGGACAAGTTTAATGTTAAAATAGGTTTAATTGTAATGGAGAGTGTTTATTTAAGTAGTTTTGGAGAATTATATCAAGTCTGCAGTTTGTACAGTTTGATAAAGCAATAATTTTCTCCAGGTCTAGTTGTGATATTGGATTAAAAGCTTCCAGTCTGTCTTCTACAACTAATAATACGTAATAATCATAATAATACATTTTATTTAATGGCGCCTTTCTGACACTCAAGGTCACCTTACATAAAATAGATAAAATATGACATAGTAATAATGAATAAAACAATAGAACAGAAAGATAGTACTCAAAAATAAAATAATATAAATAAAATATAAAATAAAATGAATAAAATAAATGAATAAAGAGCAATTGAAGTCAGATGTTATAGACCATTCTGAAAAGATATGTTTTAAGACCCGCCTTAAAATGCAAAATGGAATCAGAGTTCCTTAAATCAGGAGGCATTCCATAGCCTAGGCGCAGAGCTACTAAAGGCCCTACCTCCTTTGGTACTAAGGCATAATGGGAACAGACAGATGTGTGGAGGCAGATGATCTTAGTGATCGTGAGTGAGAGGTGATATTAATAAGGTCTGAAATATACGGAGGGGAAAAATTGTGAATTGCCTTAAAAGTGAGCAGTAAAATTTTGTATTGGATTCGCTGCCTAACCGGAAGCCAGTGCAACTGATGTAAAACAGGAGTGAAATGATGAAAAGAAGGAGTTCTCATAATAATACGTGCAGCTGAGTTTTGAACCATTTGCAGTTTGTGTAGTGATTTGAGGGGAAGACCAAAAAGAAGAGAATTACAATAATCCAAGCGGGAAGTAACAAGACTGTGAACCAGAATAGCAGTAGTGTGAGAGGCAAGAGAAGAGCGCAGTCAATTAATATTTCTGAGGTGAAAGTAAGCAGAACGAGTAATGTTACTGATGTGTGATTGAAATGACAGAGTATTATCCAGGATGACACCCCAGCTCTTTACCTGAGCTGATGGAGAGACAGAACAGTTATCAATGGTGAGAGTGAGACTGTTTGCTTTGGAGAGATTGGATTTTGTGCCAACAAGTAGCACCTCTGTTTTGTAAACATTTTTGTAACAAAAATACAACTGTGTTTTGTTCTCTTCTAAGCCTGATAGCAGACAGCTTGGGGTTAAGGCTACAGATGTAGTTTCTGTCTAATGTTTTCTATTTTATTATTGAAAAAGTCCAAAAAGGTGTTACTGGTAAGATTAGCTGGAATCAGAGGTTCAGTGTCTACATGATTTTTGTAAGTTTAGAAATCACACTAAAAAGTCCTCTAGGGTTGTTTTTGTTGGTTTCAATCAGTGAGGCCAGAATTTCTGAGCATGCTTTATTGAGAGCTTTTCTATACTCAGTGAAGCTGTCTTTCCAGGCACAGTGGAATATTTCTAGTTTGGTTGACTGGCATTTCTTCTTTAGTTTCCGTGCTGTTTGTTTTAAAATGTGTATTTGCTCATTATACCATTGGACAAGCTTTTTTTCTGTCTATTAAGGCTGTTGAGGTGATTGAAAGGTATGTGAACAGCAGGGATTATATCAACTGAATTCTCATGGCAGATAAAATCAGCAACTTTTTACTGAATTTTACTGAAAATAATTTCAAGTCCTGGGAACAGTGAGTATCAGTTATTAAGGCATTTGTGCACTAGTTCTTATTTGTATAAACACAAGATTCCCTCTTCTGCTCTTACCAGAGTTCATATTCCTGTTGGCTCAGTGAGCTAGGAGGCCTGCTAGTGTAATAGCCTCAGGTGGGATAGCTGGACAGAGCCACGTCTGTTATTATGCCACAGCAGTCCTTACTGTTTTTTTTTTTTATGTGGATATGGTAAGTTCCAGCTCCTTGATATTTTTGCCAAGTGATCTGGTATTTGTGATGAAGAAGCTTTTCACAGTAGAGGCTTGTACTGGTCTCTGTTTGGCTTCTGCACTACCTCTTTCACTTTCCTGTGGGGAGATAAATTCATTTAGACCCCAGTGGCTTCATGAGCTCCTGCAGGATGTCATGTCCAGGATCATTTCAGTTAAGAACGCAGTTCTCATGTATCAAACTAATAGTAGACAGTTTGTTCTAATGTATTTTAAGTGTGTGTGAGGATTCAATAAAAAGTAAACCAACAGTAAATTAAGTGAAAGAAGCCACTAGGTGAAAGTAAGAATTTTCCTCCTTGAACCACATTTGTTAAAGTCACAGTCTCACCAATGCAACAATATAAATAACTGTGAGCATTCAGAGTCAGGTTTGGATCCAGATGTAAGAATTTACTAGAAGAGAAAGGAGGGACAACTTAAACACTCAAGAGTAGAGTAGGGAGAGCAGTGAGTCTGAGCTGGGAGAGTGTAGGCTTTGCAGATGGTACAGATTGGCTCTGGACAAAACACCCTCTGGTGGTGGTCCAAATGGCAGGGTTGCCTGGGCACATTGATGGGAAACAGTTAATGGGGAAAATTAAGGTAGAGACTGTTATAAGCTAAAAGGGGTGATCAGAATTTAGGGTTCCTCCATAAACGTCAATAAAAGTAGAAATCAAGCAGGTGGCCAATGGCAGACAAGCAGAATCATTGTGAACTTCAAATATAAAGCAAGCAGAGTCAGGGAGGGTCTCCAAAAAAAATGATTGTATCTCTAGCATCTTTACCGGTTCACAGTAACAGGCTGTTATGCTTTATATTCCCAACATTGAAGCTTGGAATTAGGTTCAGGTGACTGTGATCTTCCTCATCAGATGCTTCCCAGTCAGTATTTGGGGGAGGATGACTTCTGGTGGCCAGGTGTGGGATCGCTGAGAAGTACTTAAACTTGAGATGGACTGGTGGAAAGTAGTGTGTCCTGCAAGCCAGAGGGAGGTGTGTCTGTGGACTGCATGACCAGAGCCTGGGTACCTCTACCAATAATAATCTGTATTAAGAGAATATTTTTAATACAAAAGACAGCTCACAGTGCTTTTCAGTCAAACTGTAAACGTTAGGCATAAGACGAACGAAATATAAACTTCAAGTGTTACTAAGAC
>BRDA01034572.1:0-20641 GCA_036984385.1 Crenuchus spilurus | reverse complement strand
TCTCAAAAAAAAAAAAAAAAAAAAAGAAAGAAAGAAAGAAAATGAAGATGAAATATAATGGTTTAAAACTTTTATTTGATCAAATAAAATAATGTTTTGTTTTTGTTTATGAACAATAGATAATGTGAAATGATGATTTAGTGAAGGACACCTAACAGATTTGTAAATCAGTTTAGCTTTGATTCCTCCATTCTCACATCTTTTCCTCACAGTTCTTTTTTGTTTCCTCAGGCCGAGGAGCAAAAACACAAAGGAACTTCCTGTGGTTCTACACAAATGATGAACTGTTAAGCTGGGAAGGGAATTATTGCCATTTTTAAAAAAAAAATCCAAGTCTGATTAAGTGAATTTAAATGTGTTTACCACTTCAAAATACACTCAAAGTTACAGTCACAGCCTTTACTGATGAGAACAGCAGAGCCACATTTGTAGAGAATTTTTACACTCCATTGTGTGCTTCCTGTTTTATACAGAAGAGTTTAAATATGTGCATACTGTTGTTGGATGAGGACCACTAAAGAAATGTGTTCCACACACAGACCGCCGGTGCAAATAAGATTAACGAACATTAACATCTTTAGCAGAAAATAGCGGCATCTGGTGGAGACTCCTAGAATCTCTCTGTGCAGATATTGTGGACTTGTTTTGGAATTCTACTCATTGTTCACATCACTGGTTGTTTTTAACACACTGCTGTTAAACCATTCAAACAGTCACATTTTTCAGTCTATACAAATCAAACAGAACCTCAATTCAGGGAGTATAATTTTAATTTGTTCATTTAAAATGTTATTTAAATGAAGCTTGGTCATATTAACACTATACATTGTGCATTTGTACTACTTCCACTTTACTGTTTCTAAAAGTCCTGGATCATTTTTGGCATTCTTATAATCACCACTGTCTGGTTATTTCTTCTTAATGGATATCAGACGAAGTGTGAAGATGCTTGGCAGTCCACTCTGTATTAGCTTTGCTTTTATCTGTAAGAGCACAAGGACATAGCTGTGTTATGTAGGTTTTGTACATATTGTGTAACTAAACAATATGTTATGTTATCATACATTTTGGTAGATATATTTGTATTATAGTTTTAAGTATTTAATTTCAGTAATATGAAGCAACAATGAGTTCTGTTAATTACCTGTTGTAGTAGAAGCTCTGAACTGTTAAATGCTGTCAAGTTAGCACTTGAAATAATTTGAAGTCGTATGATCAGCACATTTTCTGCAGAAAACCAGAACTATTAGCTTTTATACATACCTTACTGAAACCAGAAAATATGTCCAAATAATACATACAAATGACATTTTATACTAAAGTTCAATAATATTTTTAATAGAAATTATATTAGTCAAAAACATATAACCCTTATTAATAAACCTATAAAACCAAACCTGGTGAAGTTGCAGCAGAAGTGCTTGCCACATTTGAGGCTGCAGCAGTTGATAATACAGAAGCTGTGAAAAATATATATTTATTTGTGTGTGTGTGTGTGTGTGTAGCACAGATTTGAACAGTGATATAATTTATTTTTTTTATTATTCATTCAAATATTTTCTGACCTGCTGAAGTTGCAGCAGAAGTGCTTCTCACACTTGAGGCTGCAGCAGTTGATAATACAGAGGCTGTGGGTAAAAATATATATATATTTATTTATTTGTGTGTGTGTGTGTGTGTGTGTGTGTGTGTGTGTGTGTGTGTGTTTGTGTGTTCATTTGAATAGAGACAGGATACTTAACTTTATTAGAAATTGCTATTAAAAGAATATTTTCTGACCTGCTGAAGTTGCAGCAGAAGTGCTTGTTACACTTGAGGCTGCAGTAGTTGATAATACAGAAGCTGTGGGTAAAAATATATATTTATTTGTGTGTGTGTGTGTGTGTGTGTGTGTGTGTGTTTGTGTGTTCATTTGAATAGTGACAGGATACTTAACTTTATTAGAAATGGCTATTAAAAGAATATTTTCTGACCTGCTGAAGTTGCAGCAGAAGTGCTTGTCACACTTGAGGCTGCAGTAGTTGATAATATAGAAGCTGTGAAAAATATATATTTATTTGTGTGTGTGTGTGTGTGTGTGTGTGTGTGTGTGTGTAGCACAGATTTGAACAGTGATAGAATTTATTTTTTTATTATTCATTCAAATATTTTTCTGACCTGCTGAAGTTGCAGCAGACGTGCTTCTCACACTTGAGGCTGCAGTAGTTGATAATACAGAGGCTGTGGGTAAAAAATATATATTTATTTGTGTGTGTGTGTGTGTGTGTGTGTGTGTGTGTGTGTGTGTTTGTGTGTTCATTTGAATAGTGACAGGATACTTAGCTTTATTAGAAATTGTTATTAAAAGAATATAATCTGACCTGCTGAAGTTGCAGCTGAAGTGCTTGTCACACTTGAGGCTGCAGCAGTTGATAATACAGAAGCTGTGAAAATATTTATGTGTGTGTGTGTAGTACAGACTTGAACAGTGATAGAATTTTTTATTATTATTCATTCAAATATTTTCTGACCTACTGACGTTGCAGCAGAAGTGCTTGTCACACTTGAGGCTGCAATAGTTGATAATACAGAAGCTGTGGGTAAAACATATATATTTATTTGTGTTTGTGTGTGTGTGTGTGTGTGTTTGTTTGTGTTAATTTGAATAGTGACAGGATATTTAATTTTATTAGAAATTGCTATTAAAAGAATATTTTCTGACCTGCTGAAGTTGCAGCAGAAGTGCTTGTCACACTTGAGGCTGCAGCAGTTGATAATATAGAAGCTGTGGGCAAAAATATATATTTATTTATGTGTGTGTGTGTCTTTGTGTGTTCATTTGAATAGTGACAGAATACTTAACTTTATTAGAAAATGCTATTAAAAGAATATATTGTGACCTGCTGAAGTTGCAGCTGAAGTGCTTGTCACACTTGAGGCTGCAGCAGTTGATAATATAGAAGCTGTGAAAAATATATATATATTTATTTGTGTGTGTGTGTGTGTGTGTGTGTAGTACAGACTTGAACAGTGATAGAATTTTTTTATTATTCATTCAAATATTTTCTGACCTGCTGAAGTTGCAGCAGAAGTGCTCGTCACACTTGAGGCTGCAGTAGTTGATAATACAGAAGCTGTGGGTAAAAATATATGTTTATTTGTGTGTGTGTGTGTGTGTGTGTGTGTGTGTGTGTGTGTGTGTGTGTGTGTGTGTTGGTGTATGTAGTACAGACTTGAACAGCGATAGAATTTTTTTATTATTCATTCAAATATTTTCTGACCTGCTGAAGTTGCAGCAGAAGTGCTCGTCACACTTGAGGCTGCAGTAGTTGATAATTTGAGGCTGCAGTAGTTGATAATACAGAAGCTGTGGGTAAATATATATATTTATTTGTGTGTGTGTGTGTGTGTGGGTGTGTGTGTGAGAGAGAGTTAATTTGAATAGTGACAGGATATTTAACTTTATTAGAAATTGCTATTAAAAGAATATTTTCTGACCTGCCGAAGTTGCAGCAGAAGTGCTCGTCACACTTGAGGCTGCAGTAGTTGATAATACAGAAGCTGTGGGTAAATATATATATTTATTTGTGTGTGTGTGTGTGTGTGTGTGTGTGTGTGAGAGAGAGAGAGTTAATTTGAATAGTGACAGGATATTTAACTTTATTAGAAATTGCTATTAAAAG
The DNA here is from genome assembly GCA_036984385.1 of Crenuchus spilurus. Lineage (NCBI taxonomy): Eukaryota > Metazoa > Chordata > Actinopteri > Characiformes > Crenuchidae > Crenuchus > Crenuchus spilurus. Next base: position 16,979 of record BRDA01034572.1, on the reverse strand, counting down.
AATATTTTCTGACTTGCTGAAGTTGCAGCAGAAGTGCTCGTCACACTTGAGGCTGCATTAGTTGATAATACAGAAGCTGTGGGTAAAAATATATATTTATTTGTGTGTGTGTGTGTGTGAGAGAGAGAGAGAGTTAATTTGAATAGTGACAGGATATTTAACTTTATTAGAAATTGCTATTAAAAGAATATTTTCTGACCTGCTGAAGTTGCAGCAGAAGTGCTTGTCACACTTGAGGCTGCAATAGTTGATAATACATAAGCTGTGGGCAAAAATATATATTTATTTGTGTGTGTGTGTGTGAGAGAGAGAGTTAATTTGAATAGTGACAGGAAATTTAACTTTATTAGAAATTGCTATTAAAAGAATATTTTCTGACCTGCTGAAGTTGCAGCAGAAGTGCTTGTCACACTTGAGGCTGCAGCAGTTGATAATATAGAAGCTGTGGATAAAAATATATATTTATTTGTATGTGTGTGTGTGTGTGTGTGTGTGTGTGTGTGTGTGGTGTAGAGTGCAGAGTTAATTTGAACAGTGAAAGTACATTTAGTTTCATTAGAAATTGCTATTAAAAGAATATTTTCTGACCTGGTGAAGTTGCAGCAGAACTTGAGTTTGTCACAATTAAGGGGGCAGTGGTTGATATAACAGCATATGGAGTAAATGTTACTGCACAAACAAAATGAAAAATGACATAATGTAGACAGCTCATTTTAATGCTGATAGCAATGTCAGGTTATAATTCAGATTCGTGTGGTTTAGATTTAAAGATTAAAGAGGATTCTGCTGTTGTGACTGAAATGACAGTATATGTACATGCACAGTACTGAAAGGGATAGTTACACTGATAATGTAAATACTGGCATTATACTGTTTCTCAGTGTTTCACATATTTCTATGACTGTTCGAGTCTAAACATAATGTAATGTTTCAGTGAAAAAGTTGTTTAAAGCAGCAGGTAAATTTTGGATAGGAGACACAAAATAAAGATAGGTCTTCCCAAAATAAAGCACTTGAATACTGAAGTATTCCTTTTCGTAGCTTTATTAAAAGTGAACTTCACAGATGAATAATGAAACAGTATAAAGATTAAAAGGCAAAACAAATATCACTGGTGCGGGTTGCTAAATGGTTACTGGTTTAGTTGATCAACCGCAAGGTTAGAACAGCATATGAGGTTCAACTCAGTTCAACTCTACTCCCTACTTCTACTTCCTACAGGTATTTTATACCCTATAACTGCACCCTGGGTTAAACCAAATTCTACAGAGGTTAATGTTCAGGTATAATACCATTGTTTATCTCATAATCTTATCCCTTATTCTACCGGTAAGTCAGTCTATGCATTTATTTTATCTTTATATAGCTATGTTTTAAAACTAACACTTTAACCTTTTTTCCCTTTTCAACAGGTACTTCTCTAAATTCCCCTCCTCATATGCCTCACATGGATCTTTCTGCTCAACACAAAAGTAGGCTGATGACCTACTGACTCTTTTAGCTCAGAACTGGTTTTACCACACACTACTCACCAGGGCCGCGTAGAGACCTTTGGAGGGGCAGATGCTCAAAGTCAAAAGAGGGCACATGGAGCATGAATTTGAAACACCATGCAGAAACATACCTTAAACATAACCGGTTGATTTGTAGCAACCCAAATTCATAAAAAATGGAAGGTTATAAAAGTTACATATTTTATATTTATGCATATTATATTTGATGTGTGTGTAAACAAATGTTATAAACAAGTTCTGATTTGTTTAAATGAGAGGTTGAGAAAATCACAATTCAAATTCTTCTATTGAATTATTTTTATTGTATTTATACTCTTTATACTCTTTATAAATATAGTCCAAAAACTAGGTGAATAAGCATGTACATTGCAGTTTTAGTGAAATAACCTGCCTCATTGCCTCTAGAAACATACATGTAGGAAAAACACTGCAACTCACTTGACAGTAAAATTATACATATAATTATAATATATAGTATATAATATACATATCAATTATACATCTCTGACGCACTTTGCCCATGACAAAAGAAACATAGAAACAAAAAGAAGCCATACATACAGGCATACAGACATACTTTTCCCCCTCAGCTCGCCGTGTGCTTCATTAGCAGCTATAACTTATGAGATTGTGTGCAGAATCAGACGCACACAGGATGCTGCTCACTTCACTAACTTCATCAGGCATCTTACAAGAATACACCGTGGCGTGCACAAACAAATACTGCTACAAAACCTATTCACCAGACCGTCAGTTGTATGGAGTCAAAAAACAGGCTCAGCTTAAGCATAAACATAAAACAGGTATTGTAAACATAAGTTTTAAGTATCGTAACTGTAAATGTAAATCTGTAAATGAAACTGTAAAATCGTAAATTAAAAACAATCATAAATGAAAAATACTGGTTATAAATGTAATACATACATTTTAGCTTCTCATTTTTATTTATTCTCATTTAAGTTATGTTTACCATTCACAAATTATGGTTACATTTATTTTTGAGACCCTTTTTTGACGGGGGTGGGGCTCAACGCTCATTGGCTAGAGGGACAGGACGTTATGACATTCGGCCGAAAACAAACCCCACAAAATGAAAGGGTGTCACTACCCAATTCGTTCACCATGCCTGACTTGTACCGCACATGCGTATAAAAATGTCATTTCTGGATAAAGTTTCATGAATTGCATTAAATTAAGAGTAGTTTTTGGTGAAGGATGAGAACATTTGCACTTTGCAGGATTACTTACTAAAGGGTGGACTTACATAGACTTACATAGACGTCGGGGAGCAGATCTGCGTTAAGCAGCAACAGGGTTGCCAGGTCTCTAATACCATTTAACTCCTTATGATTTTAACACCACAGTTATATGCTCAAAATATCTGTGTTACTATAAGTGTTTTTATGGTTATGATTGTGATGTACACAAGGAGTTAAATGGCAGTGAACAACTGAGTGCGAGCTTTGGGGTAGACTTACTAGTATTAGATTACTTATTGGAATGGGATCTGAACATATAGATTTAGAGTAGAGAAAAGGGGATATTTTAAATGCAAAGAAAAGCAATAAGGGAGGTATGTTCTTCTTACATTATATTTACTACTACTACTAATAAAAATAATAATGCTAACCATAATATCTGTGATTGGACGCTCTAGAACAGGGGTGTACAAACTACGGCCCGGCCCGCAATAAATTTTATAAATAGAATAGAATACGGCCCGCACGTCAACTTTTGCTTGAGTGTATTGCACTTATTAGTTTTAACACCAGGGAGAGCTACTGTTGATCAAGGCAGTTGCTTCTAGAGTTGCCAGGTTCGCGGTTTTCACGCCAAATTGAGCTTGTTTGAAAATCCAGTCGTGGGTGAAAATTCAAGCGTAGCGGGTTGTGGTTTTTTGGGCTACTTTTAAAAATTACCACAGCCACCAAAAAACAACAAGAAAAGTGGGTGTTGGAAGATTGAATGCAACTATAAGAAAGAGGACAACATAATGACATAAGGCAGTACAGCATGAAGAGGAGAGCCGGAGAGAGAGAGAGACAAACAGAAGGTGAAGAGAAAACAGTTGCTAGCTAATATGCCAGGTAAATGGGGGAAATACAGGTATTGCAAGGACTTGGAAAAAGTGTTCCTAATGACAAGAAAAAGGCATATTGTAAATACTGCAAATGTGAAATGAAGAAGTCAGTTCCTTTTTTTTTTGATAATTATGTTACTATTAAATGTTCTTGACTGGGATATAAAACTGTTATAAAAGAACTAATAAACACTAATTTACCATATTATTAATGACTGATAATAAATCCCTTATAAACAAAATACTAAGTCATACACTCATAGTTGTTTTACCATTTGCTTAACGTGTGACAGACATATTTTGGGCTAGTTCAAGCTTCTGAAGGGCGGGTTTTAGAATGACTTTGGGCTGGATATTTATGCTGGACCTGGCAACCCTGGTTGCTCCACCAAAACAATCACAAAAGAAAATGCACTTGGGATTAACTTTATTCCAAACATTTCACCATTAATTTCTATGGGGGAAAATGTACTGGATTTTTTTTAATCCACGAATTCCACCAAAAACTGATTACCTAAATATAAACTATCAGATCTACAAAGTGGCCAAATTTGGTGTTTGTAGCTCAAAAATTTTAACTTTTAAAACAGTTAGAAATGCTGTTCCAAAAATATTGCAACACTGTAGGAGGAGATTCAGGACTTGGCAGAGGAGGTCGAGGTGGACCTGCTGTCACGGAGGCCTCACACTCTGCTCTGCCTGTCACAGAGGCTATGCCCTCCACTCTTGCTGCCACAGAGGACACAGTTGAACTGCTCCCCCCTTCCATGTCATCACAGCTGCTTCGCCCCATGTCACAGAAGCCAGGAAAGCTGCTCCCTACCTCACTCAGGCCCCATGGGCCTCTCCCCACGTCACTCAGGCCCCTTGGGCCACTCCCCGCATAACTTAAGCCCCTTGGGCCACTCCCCATGTCACTTGGCTCCTTGGGCCACTCCCCACATCACTCAGGCCACATGAACCATTTCCCCTGTCATGCTGTCCTTCCACCCTTCACAGGCTATGAGCCCATTATGAACCCACATTTATTGGAACTTTGTGTCCTGCATAGTGCTGCACTTTACCATGCAGACACTTAAATTTTTTTAACATAGACACTTGGGGTGGACAATGCCCTTTTTGGTTTAGGTTTGGTATTGGGTTCATGTTCAGGTTCTTATGTTTCAGACTGTGTTGTTATCCTGTCCCTGTGTCATGTGTCATCTGTTTCCCTGTATTTCGTGCTTCTGTTTCTTTGGGTCTCATTTTGTCTCTCTCTCTCTCTCTCTCTCTCTCTCTCTCTCTCTCTCTCTCTCTCTCTCTCTCTCTCTCTCTCTCTCCCCTCTCTCTCTCTGCCACAGGACAAGGCACCTTGGACAGGGGGCTCTGTCACACCCCAGGCTGGGCCTTGCCTATCTCCTTTTGTGTATTTACATTTTATTACATTTTCTCCCTTTTCGTGTTTGTCTGATATCATGGTCTCCACCCCCTGTGATGCCACATCATTGTGCAGGTCTGTTCATTGACCTGGTTATTCATTGTTTATGAATGTGAAGTGATATGTAATTCCTTATGTTTAGTGTTTGGTGTTAGTAAACCATGTGTTTGGATTCTACTCTTGTGGCTCTCTTTCCACAACATCACAAATATTACATTACATTGCATTTAGCGGACGCTTTTATCCAAAGCGACTTGCAATAGTGGGAAAGTACAAATGCGAAAAATACTAGAGTTGTACTAGTATTTACTAGTACTAGTATACTAGAATTAACATTTCGATATCAAATGCTGAGTGCATATCAGTACTCATGGGGAGTATTTGGGATCACTAGAGCAGGTGCTCTTTGAAGAGCTCGGATTTTAGGAGTTTATTGAACCCAGTGAGGGATACCTCTGCTCTAGTGGCGGTAGGCAGCTTGTTCCACCATCTGGGAACTACTGAGGAGAAGAGTCTGGATTGCTTTGTGTGAATGTTAGGCAAAGCAAGGTGACGTTCAGTGGAGGAGCGCAGCGACCGGGCCGGGACATAAGCTTTTAGGAGCGAGTGCAGATAAGAGGGAGCCTGCTCTGTCATCACCTTATAGGCGATCATGTAGGCTTTGTGTTTGATCTGGGCAGCAATCGGAAGCCAGTGTAGCTCAATGAGCAGTGGTGTGACATGTGCCCGTTTTGGATGGTTAAAAATCAGACATGCTGCTGCATTTTGGACCATCTGTAGTGGTTTAATAGTGCAGGCTGGGAGGCCTGTTAGCACAGCGTTGCAGTAATCGAAGCGTGAGATAACCACACCTTGTACCAAGAGTTGAGTGGCATGTTGCGTTAGGAACGGTCTGATTTGTCTGTTATTATAGAGCGCAAAGTGACAGGACAGTGCAACAGAGGCCACATGATGTGTGAATGAAAGTTGGCCATCAAACATAACCCCGAGGTTCCTAACAACCTTTGATGGAGAGAGTGAGAGAGAGTCGATCGTCAAGGTAAGGTTGTGTTGAACCGACTGTTTTGCGGGGAAGACCATTAGTTCAGTCTTAGAGAGGTTAAGTTGTAGGTGGTGATCCTTCATCCATGAGTATATATCTGAGAGGCAGTGAGATATCCGCGCTGTGATGGAAGAGTCATCATCAGGCGGGAATGACAAATAGAGCTGAGTATCATCAGCAAAGCAATGGTAGGAAAAGCCATGCGAGTGGATAACTGGTCTCAGTGAGGTGGTGTAAATGGAAAAAAGAAGGGGTCCCAGTACCGAGCCTTGGGGCACTCCGGTGGAAAATGAGTGCGAAGAGGACAGCTGTCCTAGCCATGACACTTTAAATGAACACTCAGCGAGGTAGGATCTGAACTATGACAGTGGTGTATCCGAGATACCCATGTTTGTAAGCATAGATCAGGGGTGGCCAACCCTGGTCCTGGACAGCCGCATTCCTGCACAGTTTGGTGATGTCACTGCTCTGACACTACAATTAAACTTGCTAATTGCCTGCTGAGTTGAATCAGGTGTGTTTGATCAGGGAGATCACCAAACTGGGCAGGATTGCGGCTCTCCAGGACCAGGGTTGGCCACCCCTGGCATAGATAATAGGAGGTCGTGATTGACCATGTCAAAGGCTGCTGACAGGTCCAGCAGTATGAGCACCGAGGACTGTCCAGTGGCTCTGGCAGTTTTTAAGGCTTATGTGGCGGACAGCAGAGCCATTTCAGTAGAGTGTCCTTTTTTAAAACCAGATTGGTTGCGATCAAGATGGTCATTCTGGGTGAGGAAGTCAGAGACCTGATTGTACACTTCCCTTTCTATGACCTTAGAGAGGAAAGGCAATAGCGAAACCGGCCGATAGTTGTCAACCTGGACAGGGTTGAGTGAGGGCTTTTTAAGTAATGGTGTCACCTGAGCCTGTTTGAAGGCAGATGGGAATTCACTGCTGGAAAGTGAATTGTTTATCACGTGTGATGGCTGGAATAATAGTAGGTGCAATAGTTAGTAGTAGGTCTGTTGGTATCGGATCAAGCGGGCATGTAGGGCTAGTGCATCCTCCTCAGAGAGAGGAGTAAATGAAGAGAATGTAATTCTCTTGGTCGAAATAGATTGAGTAGCAGAGGCAGTAGGTGGGTCAGTGAACTGGCTAGTGATGGCTGTTACTTTCCAGGTGAAAAACGAGGCAAAGATTTCAGCTGTGAGGCAGGTAGGCAGAGGAGCAGCTGGAGGATTCAGCAACGACCTGAATGCTGTGAATAATTTCCAACAGTCTGTCAGAGAACCGATCTTATTGTGATAGAAGTCAGTTTTAACAGTTGTGAGGCAGTCTGAGAATGAAGCCAAGACTAACTGCTAGTTTGATAGGTCTGACATGATACGCTTTTTTGCCATTTTCTTACGACAGCCCGGAGTTTTAAGCGTATCCCCCTGAGGGATTCATTTTAAGCCATGGCTGTGGCTTCTTAGTGCGGATAGTTTGTGATGTCAGTGGACAGAATCTGTCCAGACAAGAGCTCAGCATGGAGCAGAGCGTGTTTGTGGCAGTATTTACACTGAGAGCAGAGAATGAGCCCAGTGTAGGCATAGTAGTGGCGACCAGCGATGAGTATTGCTCTACACAAAGGTCTTTGAGATTGCATCGGAAAGTTGCCATGGCTGGAGCAGCAGTAGCAGTAAATATATTCCTTATCCAAAATAGGTGTTGAAACAGCTTTTCATTGACGCAGTGTAAAACAATACAAGGCTTTGAAGTGTGTTTTCTCTTGTTTGATGGGTTTGTCAGAGATGTTACCCAATCAGTGATGTGTATAAACCGTACTGTGCTGAAAAGGCAGAACACAATGGATTCTAATAAATATTTTACAAATGCAGCTTTTGCTATTTTGAGCAAGACATAATGTAACACGTATACCCATTTCATCAGGTTCCCAACTATTCTTAGAAAAGAATAGCAGGTATGGCCTTCTCAACTGCCAGAGTCCAATGCTTGCGTCACACAATACAATGTTCAACGCACCACCGCTTCTGTTTTGTTTGAGCTGAATGTAACATTCTTGTCTAAAAGTAATATCACACGTGAGGTTGTGCTTTTATACTGAAAATCACCATGGCTGTGATTATCTTCAAGTTCAGACAGAAGTATAAAAGAGAGTGATTCTGTTACAAACAAACTTAGCCTTTAAAATACTTACTTGCACACACTGATGGTGAAAGCATGCTACATAATGTATCATTCCAATGATCTAAAAGAGAACAAAAGAGAGCAAAAACATAATAATTAAATCTTTAAGAGCTCTCCAAATATGCAAACATTTTCATAACATGATGGACCAGGACTGTATAAAGTAGGGACACTGACTAGAGGAGTCATTTTAAAAGAAGAAACTTTTATACAAGCAAAATCTTGGTAATAATAGATGATACCTGACAAAGTCATTACCACACAGCTCTTATTATTCATACTGTTATCAGGCTGTCCAGTAGACCAGTTAGTATAATTAAAAGCTGTCCCATCTGTCCACACCCACACTCCATTCTATAAAACAGAAATGAGAATGGCAATGAGCTTTACAGTTCATGAAAAAATAATGTTAATTTTATATATTAATATACAAACCTGTGCAACATCAGTGCCTCCTAACCAAACTTGTGAGCTTGAATTAATGGCAGCAACTGCTAAAGACTGGATGAAAGTGTACTCTGAACTGTTGTGTATAGATGCAAGGTGTCCTCCCACAGCCATGCAGTTTTGCTGAAAAATAATTTAAGTGAGAAATACAGCACTGTCTACCACATCTGTAATCTCTACAGATAATTATATTTTGATGATATTTTGATATATTCCACTGCACTTCAAAAAAAAAAAAAAAAAAAAGGAAAACCCATTGTCTTGCAGCAAAGTGATTTCTGTTTCCATTAAACATACATGCAAAACATATTTTGTAGAACATAGTTGTGTCCATGGCTTTGTCTCTATGTGAGTCTAAGGATCATGTAGATAATTGTCCACTTTGATCTCTGTTTTTGAGAAACTAAGTAAAGTTAGAGGTGGGCAACATTGCAAATAAATATAGTATTGTAATACTTTAAAATAAATATCACAATTTTTTCTCAGTGTGAATGGAGAAAAAAGAAACTGTGATGTTACATTTAAAATACAAACCTATGAATGCCTTGAATTTTATTCCATATTTGTTATACTATGTTTAAATAAATCTAGTTTAGTCTTTATAATCAAACATAGCTGGTCAGATTTCTACATGCATTGAGGATTTTCATGATTTTTTTTCAGAAAACATACTGTATTGTGTGACAGAATTTATCACAACTATACATATTGACACATTGCCCTGTCCCAATCCTATGAAAAAGTCTAATCTTATTGGCTGTGCGTTTTCATGCCAGAACAGGAGCACACATGACAACTGTTTGAGCTGAGACCAACTGATTATATTAACTTTTTTGTGGCCTGCAGTCACAGCCACCCTTTGCAGATAACATTAGACACTAATTATCTGTGACCATGAAATTAAGTTGTTTAATGTTCAGTCTCATAAAGATCTTCATCATGTAGGAAGTGAGTCTGTGGTTTAGCTTTGGTAAAAATGTTCTCTGATCAGTGTTAATTTTGACAGGTGATTTTGATTTAGTTTTAGTCTTAGTCTTCTGACTAAAATGCATATTAGTTTTAGTCATATTTTAGTCATTTAGTTATTGTTAGTTTTAGTCTAGTTTTAGTCGACGAAAACTGAAAACAGTTTAGTCTAGTTTTAGTCAAATAAATGTTTAAAATATTTAATCTAATTTTAGTTGTATTTTTTTAGTTATACTATTTTAAATTAGAGCTATTTTAGACTGCTTACTGTTATTTTAATAAAACAATAGTCTTTAATTTTTGTTACATTTAATAACACAATGACATCAGATATTGTGGAAGAAAGGTGGGCCATTTTTCTTTTTCTAAAACACTTGCGTGCCTTTCCTCTTCGTTTCGTTATATGACTATTTAAAATGAAACGGAGGCTGTTTGTGTGTCTTACAGCTCCAGTTAGATGTGATCTATTTAACCTAAACACCTAAGATAATAACGGATTGCATTCCCCTTTATACACTGAAACATTAAAAAATGAAACATATCAGATATACATATTCATCACCGTTAGCGAACTAGATAACATCTAGCTAGCAAGCTACATTAGCTATGTTAGCTTACCTTTTTGTAAAGCTTGTGGTGGTGAGAACTGAGGACCTCTTGAGGTTCATAGTGTTTTTCCCAGTTATTTTAAATCCACAAACTTTGCTTTGTTTTTTTTATGTGGCAGTCAAAGTGAAATTACTCCATAAATCGCTTCTTCTGTTCTGTCTAAGCTGCGGCAGTGACGTCAGCACGTTGTGTTGTTAAGCTTCACCAGTGTGATAGGGGAGCTATGTGCTTTGATAAAGTCAGACCTGCGGCAGATTTATTTTAAAAAGCGGATTACTGGACAAAAACATTCTTTTAGTCATTCTGTGACAGTTTTGGTTCGTTTTTAATCGTCAACGAAAAGTCTAATACTTTTAGTCATATTTTTAGTTTTAAAATATTAGTTTTTATTTAGTTTTCGTCTAGTTTTTGTTGTGAAAAAATGGTTGTCAACGAACATTTTTCGTCATAATTATCGTTAACGAAATTAACACTGTCTCTGATGTCTGTTTCATCCTATGACCTGAACTGTCAATGCAGGTGTTAACAATGTCAGTCCTGGAGACCCCACACTATGCATTTTGTTGTAATATAACTCATATTATACCTGATTCAACTCAACCATTGAATTCTAATGATCAAGCACTTTGTGTATGATGGTAAAAAATTACAGGGAAGTGTAGGGAAGTTTGTCAAAAATGTTTTCTGTCATATGCAGTGGTGTAATACAGATGTGACACAGAAATGTGACTGAAAAATGCTGTTCTTTAAATTGTAATAGAGCATCTGAACTGTACCTCAGAATCACTCCAGTTTGCTGCTGTCGTGAAAACCTTGAAACATTGATCTCCAAACTGGTACCAACCATTCTGGCACTCTGTATTACAAATGATATAAAGTTGATATAATATGAATGATTCTGATTTTACACTAAATGTTACTATTATAACGACTTGCCCTTTTCATGATTCATTTCTAACACTATGGTTGTTTCAGCTTGGAAATAATACAACCAATTTAAGCTTGCTAAACAAAAGTTTAATGCAAGTTGTGCAATGTGCCAAGTTGTTTAACAAAAATTTTGTTAAATAAAATCAGAATTTTTATATAGTATTAGTAATAATCACATAAATAAGTCATGTGATTGACATGCAAAATCATTTTCCAATTAAACACATGTAAACAATAGTTGGATATAAATACAAGAAACAATATTGGGCTTTTCAAAATAGCTAATGCTGCTGGCATGATCAATACTTGGCAATTCATTAAATAAAAAACTATTCAGTAGTTTGGAATACCTTCACTGATCAAATACAGTGAGGAAAATAAGTATTTGAACACCCTGTGAATTTGCAAGTTCTCCCACTTAGAAAACATGGAGGGGTCTGAAATTTTCATCTTAGGTGCATGTCTACTGTGAGCAGAGGTGTCATGTAACAAAGTACAAATACTTCGTTTCTATACTTAAGTAGAAATTTTGGTTATTTATACTTTACTGAATAATCATTTTTCAGACGACTTTTTACTTCTACTTACTTACATTTTCCTGTAATTATCGGTACTTTCTACTCCTTACATTTTAAAAACAGCCTCGTTATTTCTACGCATTGTCGGAGTTTGAGTGAGAACGCTGAGGAAGAGTTTTTCTGTGTTACTATAAGTGTTTTTTTTACAGCTATGACTGAGGTGTACACAAGGAGTTAAATGGCAGTGAACAACTGAGTGTGAAGAGCTTTGGGGTAGACTTACTAGCATTAGATGACTTATTGGAATGGAATCTGAACATAAATTTAGAGTAGAGAAAAGGGAATATATTGGAAATTCAAAGAAAAGCAATAATGAAGGTATGTTCTTACATTATATTTACTACTAATATCAAAAATAATAATGCTAACAATAATATCTGTGATTGGATGCTCTAGAATTTAAGTTGGTGTCAGGTTGTAAAGAGAGGGTGCTTTATGTCAGACATTGGGATGGAGATTTTTGTGGACCTGGCAACCCTACTGCTGCTTAATGCAAATCTGCTCCCCACCATCTATGTAAGTCCACCCTTTAGTAAGTAATCCTGCAAAGTGTGAAATACACAAATGATTTATTTTTACCAAAAATTAAATATATATATATATATATAATAAAACGATAAAGGGCAAAAGTTTTCATTCTTCACCAAAAACAACTCCGATTCAAAGCAATTGGTAAAACTTTATCCGGAAATGACATGCTTGCGCATGCACGGTACAAAATGGGCAGGGTGAACAGATCAGGTAGTGACAGCCCTACATTATTTCATTTGGGTTTGTCATAATTCAAATAACATTCTATACAGATAAATTGCACCATCCAGAAAAAGTGAATGTGATTGTGTTTGGATGATAAGTATAAACATATACCATTCTGATACCCTATTGGTAAGTGATCCATCACACCTGCACATCATGTGTGTCGTCACTCTCCAGTAAGCTCAGTACTACACATATATGGTCGCTAATATATTTGAAATGACTCAAATGTTTTCATTTTCAAGGGACATATATGTAGCTGAGACAGGTAACCAGTACATCCCAAAAAAATGTTAACATTACCATTTTAATATAACATTATAGTCATTACGGCTTTTAGAAAAAAAATTATTTTGGGGGTGTGGGGGTGGGGTAGTGCACTATATGCCCCTGTGGCACAGCCTATTTTTGTCATTTATTTTCCTTACATTACTTTTACTTTTATACTTTAAGTAGTTCTGAAAGTACTTTTGTACTTTTACTTGAGTAAAAAGCTTAAGTTGATACTTCAACTTCTATAAAAGTCGTTTTTAAACCCCAGTATCTATACTTCTATCTGAGTAATGAATGTCAATACTTTTGACACCTTTGACTGTGAGAGACATAATCTAAAAGAAAAAATGCGGAAATCACAATGTATGATTTTTTAATAATTTATTTGTGTGTTACTGCTGCAAATAAGTATTTGAACACCTGTGAAAATCAATGTTAATATTTGGTATAGTAGCCTTTACAGAGGTCAAATGTTTCCTGTAGTTTTTCACCAGGTTTGCACACACTGCAGCAAGGATTGTGGTCCATTCCTCCACACAGATCTTCTCCAGATCAGTCAGGTTTCTGGGCTGTCGCTGATAAACATGGAGTTTGGCTGATTTAAGCAGGGGAACCTTCCTTGCCATGCATGACTTTAAACAATGCCATCTTAGTGTATTAGCCACAGTAACCTTGGAAACAGTGGTGACAGCTCTCTTCAGGTCATTGACCAGCTCCTCCTGTGTAGTTCTGGGCTGATTCCTCACCTTTCTTAGGATCATTGATACACCACGAAGTGAAATCTTGCATGGAGCCCCAGTCAGAGGGAGATCGACAGTCATGTTTAGCTTCTTCCATTTTCGAATAATTGCTCCAACAGTTGATTTTTTTTCACCAAGCTGCTTGGCAATTGCCCCGTAGCCCTTTTCAGCCTTGAGAAGGTTTACAATCTTGTCTCTGGACATTGGTCTTAGCCATGTTAGTAGTTGGGAGTCTTACTGATTGTGTGGGGTGGGCAGGTGTCTTTATGCAGCTATCGACCTCAAATAGGTGCTTCTAATTTAGAATAATAAGTGGAGTGGAGGTGGACTTCTTAGAGGCGGACTAACAGGTCTTTGAGGACCAGAATGTTTGCTGATTGGCAGGTGTTCAAATACTTATTTGCAGCAGTAACACACAAATAAATGATTAAAAAATCATACATTGTGATTTCTGGATTTTTTCTTTTAGATTATGTCTCTCACAGTGGATATTTCAGACCCCTCCATGATTTCTAAGTGGGAGAACTTGCAAATTTGCAAGGTGTTCAAATACTTATTTTCCTCACTGTACATTTATAAACCTCTATATGAGCTCCTCCTGAGTATCAGCAAGACCTCAATTCCTATTATGAACCATCTCAAATTTGCAGGGTGTTCAAATACTTATTTTCCTCACAGTACATTTATAAACCTCTATATGAGCTCCTCCTGAGTATCAGCAAGACCTCAATTCCTATTATGAACTATCTCATTTACTTAGATCACAGGGTGCTGGCTTCTTATTAGTTCAGAGAATTCAGAAAACATCAGCAGAGTGAAGAACCTTTCCATATACAGCCCCTCAACTCTGGAATAACTTTACAACAACATCTGGGACTAAGCAATATTCTAGCCTGAACATTTACTTGTTTAGTTTATCTTTTGCTAATTATTACTTTCAGTGGTCCTATGTGGATTTATAGTAGTTTGACATGCTGGGACTGTTTTGCTGCCACTTACACACATTCACTCAGGCTTGTTTTCGGTGGAGTGGAGTGATGCCAATCACTCAGTGAGCTCCCATGTATGTAAGTACCTTCTGGCACTCTCGTTTTAGGCAGGATAGATAGATATATTATAGATTATAGATCTATTATTATAGATTAGAGATAATTCTACCAGAATCATAAGTCACAGTCTGATAAGCTTATTAGTCCCTGTTCTCTATAAATCCAAACAGAACTAATTCCATCTCTCTTTTCCCCAGTCAGTGATTGCCCACCATTTGGCCCAACACTGATGGAAGTGTTTCTAACTACTGAAACTGTATGAGGCCTACCTTAGACAAGCTGCTCACCAAGCAACTACTATGACCTGCTCCAGATGCATTACATTACTAACCACATTGAAGTTTATATGACCTCTAATAGCTGCTACTATTACTGGAACTCTGTAAAGCTGCTTTGCGAGAATATCAGTTTAAAAAGCACTATATAAATACTTTTAATTTAACTTGAGTTGAATATAAATACTTGTACTATAGTGCAGTTTTACCTTATATTTATAATTCTTAGTGTTTATTATATTATCATCATAATAATATGCTGTTTTTTATTTCTACAAAGGTGGTTAAATATGTTGAATGATCAGTTGTGTCTGTTATATAATATAAATTATAATAATTTCAGATTCTTGATTTCTGCTTTTCATAAGTCTGTAAGCCATAGTGATCAACATTTAAAAAAAATGTATTAGTTTAGTTTTGGTGTTATATTACATATTATCTACCAAAATCAAAGTTTACAAAACTTGGTGACAAATGATACTTACTAGAATGAGCTTTTATAATAAGTATTTTATGTTTAGTCAATTTACTTTTTTTAATGTTTCTCAGACTTTAAAATACTTACTGGCACATATGGCTGGAAATGTTGTATTACAGGTCATATCAGCCCAACCATCTAAAGAAAGAAGACAAAAGTTATAATAATATGGATTTTTTTTCTTCATTTTAGTGATGGGTAAGGACAATTTTCACAGCAGGGTTGGGGTTACTGATGTCACTGTAAAAGGTATGCTCAAAGGTAAAAAAATTATAAATTAATGCTGAAAGCAATGATACCTTGAAAATTCAAGATACAGTTCTCTGCGCTATTATAATTAGGCTGTCCATAAAACCACTGAACATAATTGAAAGTTGATCCATCTGTCCAGACCCACTGTCCCACCTAAAAAAACAAATGTGAATGGTAAAGAACTTAATAATTAATCCAGTAACTTCATTAAAATAATGTTTTTATACATTATCAAACAAACCTGTGCAGTATAATTGGCACCTAACCATGCATATGGATATGTACTAGATACATTCAGTAACTGCAGTATGAAATTGTACTCTTCACTGCTATGCACAGATGCAAGATGTCCTCCATTAACAACACAGTTTTGCTGAAAAAAAAGAGAAAACTTATACGGATTGATGCTATTTTTTATTTTATTTTTATTTTAAGCGATGGCTTGTAATCAAAGGTAAGTAATGTCATTGTAATAGAACATTTAAAACTACCTCAGAGTCACTCCAGTTTGCTGCTGTTGAAGAGAACGTGAAGCAGCGAGATCCAAACTGGTACCAACCACCCTGGCATTCTGTATTTTAGGTAATAACAGGCAATGTGAATAGTTTCCTCAACAGATTGATGGCCACTCATTTGGGAGATGACATTACAGTCATGGCCGAAAGTGTTGGCACCCCTGAATTTTTTCCAGAAAATGAAGTATTTCTCCCAGAAAATTATTGCAATTACACATGTTTTGTTATACACATGTTAATATCCTTTGTGTGTATTGGAACAACACAATAAACAGGAAATAAAGGCAAATTTGACATAATTTCACACAAAACTCCAAAAATGGGCCGGACAAAATTATTGGCACCTTTTCAAAATTGAGGCTAAATAACTTTGTTTCAAGCATGTGATGCTCATTCAAACTCACCTGTGATAAATAACAGGTGTGGGCATTTTAAAAATCACACCTGAAACCAGATAAAAAGGAGAGAAGTTGACTCAATTTTTGCATTGTGTGTCTGTGTGTGCCACGCTAAGCATGGAGAACAGAAAGAGGAGAAGAGAACTGTCTGAGGACTTGAGAACCAAAATTGTGGAAAAATATCACCAATCTCAAGGTTACAAATCCATATACAGAGATCTTGATGTTCCTTTGTCCACGGTGCGCAACATAATCAAGAAGTTTACAACCCATGGCACTGTAGCTAATTGCCCTAGACGTGGATGGAGGAGAAAAATTGATAAAAGGTTGCAACGCAGAATAGTCCGGATGGTGGATAAGCAGCCCCAATCAAGTTCCAAAGAAATTCAAGCTATCCTGCAGGCACAGGGTGCATCAGTGTCAGCTCGAACTATCCGTCGACATTTGAATGAAATGAAACGCTATGGCAGGAGACCCAGGAGGACCCC
>BRDA01034570.1:0-24412 GCA_036984385.1 Crenuchus spilurus | reverse complement strand
AATGAAAAAATGTTTTTTGGCCACTTTTTGATGCTCCTTTCGTTTTTTCTTACACCCACTCCCCCAGCAGCTGCTTGCACAAGCAAGCAAACGGTCAGGGTTGCCAGGTCCAGCAAAAAATATCCAGTCCAAAGTCAGTCTAAAACCCGCCCTTCAGAAGCTTAAACTAGCCCAAAATATGTCTGTCACACGTTTTAAGCAAAGGGAAAAACAACTATGAGTGTACGACTTAGTATTTTGTTTATAAGGGATTATTTTTTATTAAGCTTGAATTTTCTCCCGCGACTGGATTTTCAAACAAGTCCAATTTGGCGTGAAACCCACAAACCTGGCAACCCTGCAAACGGTGAGGCGCTGCTGCTTGGTGGAGGATGAATGATACCAAATGTTTGTGGGGAAAGGGGGGGTTACATTACCAAATGATTAAACATGCTAGTATTTTACTCAAAATTGATCATGAATAAAGAAAATTAACAAGTTATCCATGAAAGATGTTTTTGGAAATTGAAATTATGTGACTTTATTGGGGGGGTTATAGTGATTGGACCAGATTATTGGGGGGTCATAACCCCCCTATCCCCCCCGCAAATTACGCGCATGTCGAAAACCATCATCACACGACCAAACGAGAAGCTGTGCATGACTGCAAAGGTGCGTGCACTTCTGACAGCACGACACTCCACCTTTAAATCAGGTGACAAGACTGCCCAAGAGTACAGCGAGGGTCAAACTGCCATTAGAGAAGCAAAGGGAGAACAGGGCCAGAGCATCAACAGCCTCTTCTAGAACAACGGTGACATTGCAGTGCATGTGGCAGGGCATCCAGCCCATCACCAACTTCAAGACTACTCCAACTGCCTGTGACAGTGATGCTTCCCTTCCAGATGTGTTGAATAACTTTGTTAAGGCGACATTGTGCTGATGCCAAAGAATTCATCAGAGTCCTGCCTTAATGACTATTATCCCATCACACTCATGCCCATCATCATGAAGTGCTTCAAGAGGCTCATAATGAGATGGTGCTGGCCCTCTCAGTGGAGCCACTGCAGTTCACATACCGTCCTAAACGCTCTACGAATTATGCCATATCAACCACTATTCACCTTGCACTCACTCACCTGGACAAGAAGGACACATATGTTATGATGCTGTTCATTGCCATCAGTTCAACTCATTATTCCGTTGTACGTGATCGGAAAATTGAGCTCACTGGGACTGAACACCTCTCTCTGCAACTGGATACTGTAATTCCTGACTGAGAGTCCAGATCAGTACAAACACCTCCAGCACCACTACACTGAGCACAGGAGTTCCTCAGGGCTGCATGCTCAGTCCACTGCTGTTCATCCTACTGACTCATGACTGTGCAGCACTGCACAGCTCCAACCACATTATCACGTTTGCAGATGACATGACTGTGGTGGGTCTTATCAGTGCAAACAATAAAACTAATGAGATGGCTGTTGACTTTATTTGAACACAGATAGACTACTCTCTACTGGACATTGATTGTCAGGAGAACCAAATTCCTTGGGGTTCAGTTGGTGGAAAACCTCACCTGGTCCCTCAGCACAAGCTCCATAAAGCTCAACCTTGTCTCTGCTTTATGAGAAGACTATGGAAAGCTCACCTGCCACCTCCCATCCTCACTACCTTCTACAGAGGAAACATAGAGAGCATCTTGAGCACCTGCATTAATCTCTGGTTTGTGAGATTAAGATCATTGGTATCTCTCTCCTATCTCTCCTAAACACTGCATCCAGAAAGCTCTCAGCATTGTGGAGAACCCATCACATTCATCACATGGTCTCTTCATCCTGCTGCCTTTTGTAGAAGATACCGCAGCACCTGGTCCCTCACTGTTAGACTGTCCAACAGTTTCATACACACACAGCCTGACTCTCAAGGACTAAATATCACTGCACTGCACTATATACTATAACTTTTGCATTGCACTGTATACTATCATTGCAATATTTTCACATTTGTACGACTGCACATGCTCTAGGCTGGAATCTTCCTTCCCCCTAGACAATAACCCAGTACCATGTACTGACTGTTACTACATTTGTCCTGTCCTGTAATCAGGGACATGCCTAGGCTCCGGCTATGGTCTTTTTGTAATAGCCCTGGGTCTTTTGGGATGTCTTGAATTATGATTCATCACACACTTAGATTTAGCAGACCAGAAGAGAATGGGTCCCCCATGTGAGTCTGGTTCCTCCCAAGGTTTCTTCCTCCAGCTCTGAGGGAGTTTTTCCTTGCCACTGTCGCCGTTGGCTTGCTCACCGGGGATTAGGGATCAATGATTTTATGTCTGTTATTGCTAACCCTGTAAAGCTGCTTTGTGACATCAGTTGTAAAAAGCGCTTTATAAATAAAATTTGATTGATTGATTGATGTCTATTCAGTTCCAGTTTGACCAACCAGTCCATGTAACTCCAACCCAACTGACAGAGGGTTTGTACTATAGTATAGGTCTGTACCATTACGTGTTTATTGTATGTTGTCATTGCACTTGTGTTCTTGGGCGCCTGGTCCTGGAGGAACATTGGTTTAGTTTCATCATGTACTGTACTGTATACAGTTGTAATCACAATAAAAAAACCTCTTGAACTCTTAACCTCTTGTTGACATGTTGTTTAAGTCATACTGGATACAAACAAGACAGGCCAGAAAATCATTTGGGTAGTCTTAACATTTAATGGAAAGGTTCTTCCATGGCATCACTCCAGAGAGCACATTTTTATTTTAACCTCTTAATTATATAGCCTGGAAGCTACTACTCCTCACATCCAGAGCTTATTGACTTTCTTCTTCTCTAAGATCCACACAAGAGGGAGGAGTCTCATAAAAGCTGAAGCTCTCTTATTTCTACTCAACTTGTTCATTTCTGACTATTCTGAGGTGCTGATCACGTGTCTTATCTTCAGTTACTATAAGTGTTTTATCCTTTACTGATGTCCCAAACAAATAGACCTGAGCACCCTGCTGAAGACACTCTCTTGTGGCACAAATTGGAGAAATTACATTACTGATGATTTCTACATTTTCAGTGTTAAGCAGTAAAATGTAAACATGTTATTATATGTGACCCCGCCAGGGAAAACCAGGTCAAAGTCATTTTTTTTTCAAAACAACTTTTTTATGAAATTCAGTTTTGTTTTTGATCAAAATATGTACTCTGATAGATATCTGAGACTATTATCTTTCATTTACAGCAATAATACTGAGTGGCTAAGGTTTGTTGCTAATGTGAGTGACATGATATTGACACGATACCTCAATAAGTTGCCCAGTGACTTTGTCCTGGTTTTCCCTGGCGGGGTCACATATAAACATCACAAAATAAATATAAAATACATGTTCTGATTTTTTGAAGGGCTTTTTACAAAAACAATCAACATTTTGTGTTTGTTTCATATAGTTTCTGTATAAAATACTAAGACTGTGGATTGAGCAGCTTGACATTAAGCAGAGCAAGAAGCTGGATTTTGGCCTACGGTCATGTATCTGTTTATTGTGAATGCTGCTTGCCCCTGTGAGGATTGTCTCGCTTGGGTCAATCAGCTGTAGTTTGCAAATGTGTATGTGTAATGTTAAGGTCAAATATACACACTAAAATAATACACACAATAAATGGAAATGTTCAGCCTTCATATTTCTGTAGTTTGATCAAGTAATATATTTTCATTGTCATCTCGGCTCCTTCAGGCTAAGCAAATGTGAATTTTATACGTCGAGGCTCATTAACATTCATAGAGAAGATCGCTGTGCATGTTGCGTTTTGTAAGATGTTGGTGAGCGGTTCCTCGGTGAGTTTCTGGTTTGGGTTTGGGCTGAATAATTGTTGTTCTTATCAGTCAGGGTCAGAGCGATGCCGATAACTCATGATTAAATCATAAGGAATGCATAAGCAGTGCATGGACAGTTAGTCTGGGGAGAAATCTCCACAACGTGCCTCATTATTACAAACCCACCACACTGGAGCCGGCATCTTAATGAGCAACATTTCAATGAAAGAGGTTTGCACATGTGCTTATTATTCAGATCGTTTTTATTGTTTTAAAGATTGCAGGGCTTTGCTTTTTCAAAAGCTTGACTTGCTTTTTGGTGGCTGATTCATACCATGTTTGTGAAGAAAGTGTCTCTTTAAAGACCAGCTTCTGTTCTCCTGATAGAGAGGAGAGCAGAACGATGTCACAAAAGGAGAGAACTCATTCAGCTCTCTATCCCAAATCTAAACCCACAGTCATAACTGTTTGGTCGATTGAGATGGAGGACACATATCAGATCTATTTGTTAATAGAACCCGCTTTGGCACTTTTTCACTTTATTCCCTGATAAGAGTCTGCTTTACTGTTTTGTTGGCCCTAATGGGAAGCTCTCTCCCGGGGCGATGACTGTCAGAAAACTCTGGCACACTTTAAGAGTCCGCACTGAAGTCCTGTTAACAGAGAAAATGTCTCACCAAAGAAACCAGCGATAAGGCTGGGTGTTAAAACTGGGTTAAGAAGTTTTAAAGCTGGCTTAACAATGTTAAGGTTGAGTTGAACAGTGTTAAGCCTGTATTAAGAAGTGTTAAGGCTGGGTTAAGTGCAGTGCTATGGCTGGGTTGAATGCAGTGTTAAGACTGAGTTAAGGACTTTTAAGTCTGGATTAGGCCATGTTCAGGCTGAGAAAATCAGTGTTAAGGCTGAATTAAGTGCAGTGTTAACACTTGGTTAAGTGCAGTGCTAATCATGGGTTGAGTGCAGTGTTAAGACTGAGAGGATAAGTGTTAAGGCTTGGTTAAATGCAGTTTTAAGGCTGTATTAAGTGCAGTGTTAAGACTGGGTTGAGCACAGTGTTAAGGCTGGGTTAAGCAATGTTAGTGCTGGGTTAAGTGCAGTGTTAACACTGGGTTAAGTGCAGTGCTAACCATGGGTTGAGTGCAGTGTTAAGGCTGAGAGGATAAGTGTTAAGGCTTGGTTAAATGCAGTTTTAAGGCTGTGTTAAGTGCAGAGTTAAGGCAGGGTTAAGCAATGTTAGTGCTGGGTTAAGTGCAGTTTTAAGATTGGGTTAAGTGCAGTGCTAAGCATGGGTTAAGTGCAGGGTTAAGGCTGAGAGGATAAGTGTTAATGCTTGGTTAGGCAATTTTAAGGCTGCATTATGCAGTGTTAAGGCTTGGTTAAATGCAGTTTTAATGCTGTGTTAAGTGCAGAGTTAAGGCAGGATTAGGCAATGTTCAGGCTGAGAAAATCTGTGTTAAGACTAGGTTAGCAATGTTAAGGCTGGGTTAAGTACAGTGCTAAGGTTGGGTTGAGGAATGTTAAGCCTGGATTAAGCTGTGTTAAGGCTTCGTTAAATGCAGTTTTAAGGCTGTGTTAAGTGCAGTGTTTAGACTGGGCTAAGTGCAGTACTAAGTCTGAGTGTAAAGGCTGAGTGGAGCAGTGTTAAGGCTTGGTTAAATGCAGTTGTATGGCTGCATTAAGTGCTGTGTTAAGGCTGGGTTAACTACTGTACAGAGTTAAGGCTTGATTACATGCAGACATTTGTGACTTCACAGAAATGTATCAGATTGTTGGGATTTTCATATCATTTCATATCAAATTTAGGCCCCAGGATTGGGTCAGATTTTTGATTAAATTTTTGAGATTTGGAAAATATTCTGAAAAGAATTGTTGCAGAATTATAATCATTACAGCAAAGTAATTGCATGAAACAGTTATTTTATTAAACATTATTAGCCTTGCTGTATTTGTATTGTGACAGCCACCTTTGAATATCCATTTCAGAGTCTAATTTAGGGGTCAAAGTAGTTCAGGTGGGGTTCAAGCCTGAAATCCATGCTTTGCTGCACTTCTGGTTCAGAGTTTTAACAAAGTAGGCAGTCTTTCTCTTTGTTGGTGATTGCTTTCAGTCTCTTAACTCAGATCCCTGCAGCAAATTCAGCAGACGTGTAATAGCTTGTTACTCACAGTCTCCCACTTTTAATCTACAAGCTCTTTTGGGAGGTGCTGCCACACTGGGTCTTTCACAAAACTGTAACAGCAGTACACACAGCAGTGAACAAGCAAGAACATACACTGATCAACATTAACACCACCTCCCTGCATCTACACTCATTGTTCATTTTAGCTCCACTGACAATATAGTCGCTACAATTACAGACTGTAGTCCATCTGTTTCTCTGTATATTTTGTTCACCATGTTCTTCAATGATCACGACCACCAAAAGACCACCATAGTTGATTGGATCAGACACAGCAGAGCTGCTGGAGATGTTAAACACTGTGTCACTGACTGTCCTCTATTAGACACACCTACCTTGTTGGTCTTGTAGATATAAAGTCAGAGACAGCAGCTCAGCACAGTTTGTGTTGGTCTTCTTGTCCTTCATTGGTGTACACACGATGCTGCCCATAGGACTAGTTGTTGGACTTTTCACTGAGGTGTCTAAAACATTAGCAGTTCTGATTCCCTTGTACCAGAACACACACTAACATGCCACCACCACGTCAGTGTCACTGCCCCATCACCCAAATAATACCTGCCCTCTGCTGGACCTGTGGTGGTCCTCACTATTGAAAAGCATGATGAAAGGGTGCTAACAAAGTACCATGTATAAACATTCAAGTACTGTCAAAAATAAAAGTCCCTAATTGTAGATTTCAATTAAATCCACTTAAGAGCTCTCTATGGAACCATAAGTAGTTTGAGACCAATGTTGTTCAAAAGAGACCCATTTAGTGCCTTTATTTTTAAGAAAGTATAATAGAGCAGCCAGCAGACCTCTCCCGGGATTGCATCCACATTTAAAACAATACCCAGTGGCATAAGCCACCAGGATAGGCTTAAATATAGATAGGAGAAGAGCAGGAAAGTGCAGGGGAAAGTAAAAATATAACTAAAAACCTGCCACAACCAGGAATCAAACTGGCACTGTGGGGATTGAAAAATGGAAAGAGGTCGCCTCCCCACCATGGGTACACAGCATTATGGGGAAACATGCCAGGACTCATAGATTTTACAGGCAGACACCTACTGGCCAACATACACAATGTGATAGAAATCAAGGGATATAAACTTAGGAATATCTCCACACGCAGAGAATAGAAGCCAAGAAGGGGCACAGGCTGAGCACTACATATTTTAAACAGTTATTATTAATTAACTCTGCCAAACACACTAAGCAAAGCCTTCAAATTAGCCAGGCACCAGCTGCAGACAATAACAGCTGATGACTGACATTTACAAAAGAAAGGAGTCTGCCTCCAGTGGCCAAATGCTGCACAGCAGGTTGAACTCTTACACAAAGTCTTTTAATTTGTTTGATATAAAATTAAACATTTAAAGCTTTAAGATGGGTGGTTTGTATTAAAGACTAAGGTTATTGCTCTCTGAAGTGAATTAAATTTCTGTAAAATGTAGCTGACTCCAGCTTTTAACAGTCTGTTATCAGAATTAAGCCTCACCAATCGACAGAGTAAGCATCACAAAACTAAATTTAATTCCAGATCACTTCTGAGTGATACTCCTCCATCTTATATTACTGAGCAAATCTTAATGTGTTTCGAGGAAAAGTGCATAACAATCAGCACTATCTCATTTGTTCATACAGAGCTTCTGCCATACTAAATGAATTCTGCAATAACACAGAGCAATTTGTGCACTGATCCAATAAAGAATATTAAAGAGTCAAAGTGTGCTCGAAAAACCGCCTCACATTAATGTGTTTATTCATCAATTATTCAGCTGTTCTCTCGGTAGATCTTGATGTAGCATTAAAATGCTTCTGTATAGCTTCATTTATTACAGTCCCAGTACACATAAACATTTGCAAACACACTTAAAGATTCAATGTATTTTCTGAAGGAACGTAGTGTAAATAAATTTGCCGGCGTGTCTGTCAAGAGCAAACAAATGAAATCTGTTTAATGCATGTATCCACACTTATCCACATAATGGATTTAATAAGAAAAAATCAGCAAAGAAACTTTCATTTTGCTTCCACATCAGCGACACCATTTTATTTAAGTGTGTTATGTTCATTTCTCGCTTTTTTTCCATTAAATGTACTAGAAGTAGACATTAACACCAGCCACAATTGACAGATGAAGGGAATTACATCAACTATCTCCTAACAGCTGTGCATGTGAAGGTCTGTGATATATTAGATGGTTAAACATCTGTTGGGTGCTATAGTTTCTCAGTCAATGCACCTACTGACATTGGGCATGAGGGAAAACCAAAAACAAAACAAAAACCATGAGTAGGAATCAAACCCGCATGGAAAGAAACTCTGTTTAATTTTAAAGAATGTGAAAATTAACTTTTACCATGCTAAGCATAACAAGGCAGCCAGTAGAGAACTTTCCCTAGATTGGAGCCATATTTTTATCAATATCCAACAGCGTAAGCTACCTGGATTGGGCTCAAATGCAGAGAGGTGAGGGGATGACCAGCAGCATTTTTTGGGAGTTTTCTACCAATTGTGAACTCAGCCATTGTCATTGATATTATGTTTACATTTCATGATGATTGGACCAATAGAAATGCTCCCAACTAGCTTTGAATAAAATCTCTTTACATTAAAGGGAATCTATTTTACCTCTTTTTAAACAAGTTAGAACCGGTCTATGGGCTTTACAAAACATGTTCATGAAGTTCTTTGCACAAAATCATTTTCACATAAAGAGATATCATTAGCTCCATTCTTCCCAATTTCAGTCCATTTCAGAATGAGCCTTTTAAGGGCTCTGTCACTTTTAGGCAAATAAGCTGTTGCTGGCCACGCCCCAACACCAAAGGTTACACTTAGAGTTTACCACACGTGAAAATGACAGAACACCAGGGCCAGAGCTCCGTGTACGCGGACTATGCACTGTGCGTGGGGTCTCATTTGTGGATGGGGGCATAACCTAAAATTTCACTACTCACCACCCCCGGGTATAAGAATATGTTGTGAGCAAAAATCCTTTCTTTACACACACGTCTGCCAGCCGAACAATGGCTGTGCCCGCAATGGACTTTGATCTCACCCGGAAATGCGTACGCACTGCTGAGACTTGCGTGCTGTAGGGAGACAGGATGGGGGCACACAAAGCATTTGTGCTTAGGGCACCCACATGCCTAGCACCGGTACTGCAGGACACAGAGGCGCTATCCAACAGTTTACGTTCCATCCTGAGTCGAAGCCAGAGCAAGAAGAAGAGGAGCCACCTGCACAAGAACCGTTAGCAAAGCACTGTTAGCAATGTAGCAAGCACACACACAAACACACACACTCACACTCATACAGACACACTCTCTCTCACACACACACACACTTGCAGGTTTGCTTCATTTTTTCACTAGTCACTAATGCAGCCCAAAATGACGGATCTTCAATTAATCTAGTGGGTGGGGCTATGATGGGGGTTAACTGGTGAGGGGTGGTGCAAGGTTAGTTCTATGCAAACTTGCTTACTGTGACGTTACAATAAGGGAGCCTTTCAAACGGCTCATAGAAGCATATGATCCTAACACTAAAATCTTTAAATTCACGCACAGTAAATGGATGGATGTTTTTTGTTTTCGCACTTGGAGTGTTTATAGGAGCAGTAGAGACCCAAGTGGAAATACAAAAACACACAAAAAGTGAGTTTTGCATAATATGTCCCCTTTAACATATACTCAAAGTAAAGAATGTTTTTTAGAGTAACTTTGGACACTGATCACTAGCCACAGCAGCTAACTGATATGGGCAGCTGTAGTCTGGTGGTTAGGGATCTGGTCTTGTGACTGGAAGGTTGCCAGTTCGATCCCCGGGCAGGTCATGACTGAAGTGCCCTTAAATAAGGCACCTAACCCTCAACTGCTCCCTGGGCACCATGAATAGGGCTGCCCACCACTTCAGGCACATGTTCTCACAGCCTGCTGTGTTCACTAGTGTGTGTGTTTCACGGCACAGATTGGTTAAATGTGGAGGCCAAATTCTGTTGTGTGCAAATCACACTGGCAAAAAAAGTTGAATATGAATGTGATGGGAAATAATTAATTAAAGATTAGAGCTAATCTTTAATTAATTATTTCCCATCACACTCATATTCAACTTTTTTTGCCACCATCATTTTTAAAGAAAATACATCATCCTTGAGTCATTTTCGAGGACTAGGCAGCCTAAAAATGGTGTTTTTAAAATGCTCCACTGATGTAATGTAGCAGAAACTGTACTAAACTTGAATAATGAAGACGCATAATGAAGGTTTTAACTTTGAAAATGATAATATGGTCAAATCTTCCTGGCACCTAGCTGTGGAGCAGTGGAACTGTGTTCTCTGCTCCTTCTAATACTTTTGGGATGCCATGTCACAGCTGGGAGAAATAACAGCTAATGACCGTTAAGTTTTCATGTTATGGGAAACAATTCGTTAAAGATCAGCTTAGTACATTAGCTGTGCCTCTACTTTTGCCATCAATATTTTACATAAAAAATACAGCATCCTCGAGTCATTTTCGAGGACCAGGCAGCCTAAAAATGATCTTTTTAAAATGCTCCACTGATGTCATGTAGCAGAAACCGTACTAAACTTGAAGAATGGAGGTGCATAATGAAGGTTTGAACTTTGAAAATGATAATATAGTCAAACGTTCTCACAAGCCCTCACCCAGACCTGCTCTCAGAGCAAATTGAAAAGCTGTTGTTGTAGAATCCTATTAAATTAGGACAAATAATTGGATGCCATCCTTCAGGAACAGAATGGCAGTGCTTAGCAGTGAGGGAATTGCATGGAGGGTGGACGTTATTAAAGTTATCTTTCTCAGCTAACTTTTTTGCTCCTCAAATGTGAGATTGCCAGACATCCTCGTAATTGAGCTCACACAACCTGTGATGACACATGCATCGGCAGCCAGTGGTTATCTAATTGCCAGACAGGCTAGATGGACACATACACGCCAACCATAACAACCCCTGCCGGGAGAAATTTACCACTCAGTCACAATGGCAGAAATGGCCATTTAAACAGTGGTTAGCAAAGGTAACTAATTCAGCCTGTAACAGAACAGCTGAGGAGCCACAACATTAATACCACAAAATATTAAAAACATCTGACTGTTTGGTAATTGGCAAGCATAATGATTTTATGTCTCATTCCATAATAAACTACGTTTTATTAAGCTCCAAATACAGCATTGTTAGGCTTCTCAGTCTTGTTATTATCATGCTAGTATTATCATACATTATGTGTCCAAATGTTTGTGGAAAAGGGTTCTGTCTGCAAGAAAACCTGAGATACCCAATTAAGGCTCTACCTGGAGCTTTATAGTAATACTAGCATAATAGTCAAAAGGGTTCCATCTATCTTGCCATCAGCAGCCAGAGCTGAGGATGGTGCTCTCTCCCCATAGAGTCTATTTTAAAAACAAAGGTGCCAAAAACAATCCTTTGTTTGATGAACCGCTTTTGGTTCCCTCATTCAACGGATGGTCATTTTTGTAAATGAGGTGTGTGGACAAAACTCCAGGAAGCAACATGAATTGGCATACACTACATACCTCTACATACAGTACCAGTCAAAAGTTTGGACACTTTCTCATTCAATGCTTTTGTTCCTACACTGTAAATAAACACTGAAGTCATCCAGACTCTGAGTGAACACATAATGAATCATGTAGTAAACTTAAAAGTGTTAAACAAACCAAAACATGTTTTAGATTTTACTTCAAAGTAGACACACAACTGATGTCTCAAACACATTAAGAGGCAAGAAATGCAAGTCATGAACTCTCGACTAGACACAGCTGTTAATTGAAAGCCATTCCAGGTGACTACCTCATAAAGCTGACTGAGAAAATGCCAAGAAAGCTGCATCTAAGCAAGAGGTGCCTACTGTGAAGAATGTAACATATAAACATATTCTGGTTTGTTTACTTGTTTGTTTACTAAATAATTACACATGTGTTTACTCATAGTTTAGATGACTTTAGTATTAAACTACAATGCAGAACATTTTTAAATCATGAAAAACCACTGAATGTCCAGAAGGTGTGTCCAAATTTTTGACTGGTACTGTACATACCTCTTAGTTTCTTATAAACCCCAGTAATATTTTGTCTTGAGGTGTTGCTACTGCTGCTAAAAAGAGTTCTTCCTCTTGAACAGGCTGAGAAACCCTAGTGACGTTCTGCTTAGAACTTTATAATGCATGGCAGCATGTGTATCTTCTTACAGACTGGGACCTAAACTTCAAACTTAAGTAGCATCTTCACTCACTCTGTGGGCCACAACATCAGAAGCAAGATAATCTCTAAGCTGATCCCTTGCTGGTGTTCTTTGAAACATAACGTTGCAGTCTGATCAATAATGAGGAGTGTTCCTGCAGCAGATAAGGCTGACCTCTGTGAGTGACTGGAAGAAGAAAAGAGAGAATGTTTTAATATGAAAGGGATTTTGAATGCAGCAGTTTCTGTCCATTGGAAGCACAGGCTGACCTGAACCACAGATTTGTGTTTCCTCTAGTGAGGTAAGGAGAGATGGAGTCTTTCTGATGTTTAAGTCTCACTCCATCTTAGCAAGGGCTGATTCACCTGAATACTGGCTTAAGTATGTGGGAGAAGAATGGTGGAAGTTTAAAAGTTTCATCACCAGATAAAACTGACAAATACACTGAGAACATCAAAAGAAAAGAGCTGGTCCAACTTCTCACTACTGACCTTCAACTAGTCACAGCCTCTACTGAAAAATCTCATATCTGAGATGCTGTGAGACGTTAAAAAATCTTGTTTTTTTTCACATTTTGGCAAAACAAAATGCATCAATACTCTAAACTGTCCAAAGGTTTGTAGACACTTCTTGGAATTAGCATAATTTAGCTCCATAGGAAAGCATAAAATGTCAATAGAATGGGATTCTATAGACCAATCTCACCTCAGCCAAAGGTCACCATTCCCAGTTGCTACAGATGTATAGAGCCCCCAGCATTTGGGCTGTAGATTGAATCCACGTTCTGTGGAGTGATGGAGCTTCATTCAACCACTGAGATAAGTTAAAGTGTCCAGAACTAATCACCCAACATAAGCCTGACCTCACTAATGCTCTTGTTCCTGAGCACAATCAAATCCTTACAACAATGTTCCAGCAGCTAATGTAGAGGGGCCAAACTCTATTGATATTCATAATGGAAATTAAAAAGAAAATGTTATATTTGCAGTCATCATTTGCACTGTATGTGCAAATGTTTGTGGACACCCCTTATAGCATTATACTATTGTACAGAGGTACAAATACACACAGCTTGTCTAGACCCTATAGAGAAGTTCTGTCAAAAGAACAGGAGTAAACATGAACCTGTTCGCACCATGTCTAATGCCAAGTGTGTTCTAGAGGGCTTTAAAGCTCCCCCAAAGGCCCATGTTCTCAGAAGGAAGGCAGGTGTTCCTATACTTTTGTCCATACAGTGTATCTTGACTAAATCTTTCAGGACATCAGGTATGGTTGCATCTATTCACCCCATTCTGTACCTACATTGATCAGATTCTCATCTGGGAGGAGCCTATTATATTGTTTATGCTAAGAAAGCATCAGAAACAAACAGTAGTAATCACTTTAATTGTTTGTTAATGTGGTCTTCTGCCCCCACTGTTTATGCTGGTATTGCAACTCAGACATGAATTGTCTTCCATACAAAAGCAGGATTGATGATGTAGTGTAACATCTGGTGTACACCTACGCATACAGTATATACCACTTTAAGAACTGGAAGTATCTATTATACAATAATATAGTATTTAGCTTAATATGTTAATTGGAAACAATATTTCATTGCAGTTCATCTGCTACAGTTCTTACATCTCTGCAGGCTGCCATTGTGATGAGCATCAGTATGGAACAAAAACCCCAGCTTATATGTCACAACTGATCAAGAGCGACAGATTTTGGCAGAGAATGAATAGGAGGCAGCCTGAGACTTAATTAGTGACAAACAAGAGAGAAATACTTGAGAAGTTTCTTTTAATCACACTAAAAAACTGTTAGGAGAATGTTACATGGACTGAAGTATTAGGACACCTGCTCATTCATTGTTTAATCTGAAATGAGAGGTATTGTCATGTCACATGCCATCACTGCTCCGTGATGTTAGGCTGCACAGACGAGTCACTTCTCTCTAATGCCCTCTGTCTCTGGTTGCTTGTAGCAGACTAGCACCTGATAATCCAGTCCACGTCTTGATGTTATCCATCCAGGTTATTCTTGGTCTTCCATTTCTTTAGATTCCCCCACAATTCCCATCATAACACTGATGCTGAACCATGCTGACTTGTGATCGGCGGTCCTGACAACTATACAAATTTCTCAGCAGCTGCATCAGATCCACAATGTTGCAGCATGTCCAGCATGGTTATCCACAGTTGGTCATGTTGTACCATGTCGAATGCCTTTGTGGAATCAATTAAACAGAACCACAGTTCCTGGTTCCTTTCTCTTGCTTTCTCCAAGATGATGTGGAGGTTTGTGATCTGATCCCAAGTGCCCCTTCTTGGCCTAAGTCCAGCTTGTTCTTGGACAATTTCCCCATTCCAGCTTAGACTGTATTCATTTTAATATCACTCTCAACAAGATCTTGCTAGCATGTGAGACCAGTGCAATGGTCCTGTAGTTCTTGCACTGGAGCAAGTCTACTTTCTTGGGCAGTGGGATGAAAAGTGATTGTGTCCATTCTTCTGGCCAGATTCCAGTTTCCCAAACTTCCATACAGACCTCATGGAGCTAATTCAATGTCATCTCTCCACCAAACCTGATCAGTTCAACTGCTGTGTTATCTGGACAGGATGCCTTTTGTGTAGCCAGTTCTAACACAGCACACTTGAGTTGGGGTAGTTGCTTTTCTTGAACATCAATTTGAATGTTATCTTCAACAACAATGTACAATTCTTCACAGTAGTTTTTCTATTGTTGTCACACCTTCTTTGGTTCAACAAGTTTCATGCAATATTTGTCCTTGATGGCTACTGTGCGAGGCTGGAATGGTTTGGTGAGCTTCTTTACTATCTGGAATACAGGTCTGCTGTTCCCTTTCTTTGCATTTTCTTACAACTCACTGCACAATAAGTCCAACTCAGATTTCTTATCTCTTTTGAGACTCTTCTGTATTTTGCTTCACAATTTCCTGTAATCACTCAAAGGTTTAACTGGTAATCCAGTTTGTTTGATGTGTTCTTCTGTATTGTCTTCTTAGCAGCTTCCAGCATGACATCCTTTATTTGTCTGTTTCCACTGCTTGTTGATCAGGATGTAGTCAATCTGAGCTCTGGTCTCATGATTTGGGCTCTTCCATGTGTATCAGTGCCTGTTGTTGATGGAAGAGTGTGCTGTAGATGAACAACCCATGTTCATCACAGAAGTCTACCAGTACCTAAACTCTATCATTTCTTGTACTATGACCAAATTTTCCAAGCACTTCACTTTCTGCTGCATTTTCTCTGACTCTGGCATTGAAATCTCCAGTGATCACAATTAGGTTCTGCTTGGGATTCTCCACAAGTACATGTTCAAATTCCTTGTAGAACTGTTCAATTTCTTCAATTTGCTTGTCCACAGTTGGTGCATAACACTGAATAAGAGTCATATCTCTGGGCTTTGAAGGCAAATGTGGCTGATATGACTCTGCTGCTCACTGGATTGTAGGATTTTAGGCAACTCATGTGAATCCAGATAACAACTTCAGTGCCTGACCACTTAAACTCAGATAATCTACAAGTGCTGATGTTCAGTATTTCCAACTCACTACCAAGTATCAGTAACTTGCCAAGTGAGTTTAGACCCCTCACATTCCATTGTCCAAATCTTGACACTGAGCCTGCTGTTTAGCTTCTCTTCATCGTCTTTCCTTTTTGTGTTGTGCAATATGAACTTTGATGAGTCAGTGGTACACTTCTCAACACCCATCCTGTCTTTCACAGTGAGCATCAAGGACCTTTTTGTCCTGGGCATCCTAAATATGCTTAGGACTACACATGTACTTTATGAAAACTTCATGACTTTTCTGTATTTCTGCATGTACAGTTTAGACTGTGACATGGTGAGATAGCTAGAGAGACACACACAGTGGACGAGATGAATAACTGAATGTGTTACACATTCTGAACACCTGAACACCTGCTGCTCGCTGTGCACAGTAACTGCAGAACGATTGATGCTTTCACGTGGAGTCTCCATATGTCTCCAACAACACCAAGAAAAGTCACTAGATTTGTGGCTAGTCACTTTTTTTGAGATGGGGAGAACATCCTAAGAGTAATCTACAAGCAAAATGTAAGACAAGCTTATGTGATGGTGATGTTACCATGATCCTGGAGGTCAGATTAATAACATCTAATCTAAATTCACAAATTATGTACGGTATGACATAATTGTTTAAACATGGAAATGGTCATTTTTAGCTGTGACAGTGTAACAGACTCCAAGAAAAGCTGGACACTTCCTTGATTTTTGAAGAAACAATGGATAAGCATGCATCCCAATACTTTTATCCATATAGTGTATCTAAATTACAGCTTCTGCTTGTGTGGGTGGAAGTAAATATTTCCAAGAAATAAAATGAGTGAGTAGAGTAAGGAGTACTGGAAAGGAAGAGAGAGAGTTATGCTAATGTAAGTTTTAGTCATATATCTTAGTGCTCATGCACACTATAATGCAGCTTTCTCCATTTATATTAATAATGTTTCTCTGAAGTCCAGCAGTGGAAGCTTGCAGCTCTTCCTAACCCAGATCTCAGAAGACCATCATTGTTATGTTCCTCCAACCACACAAAGTCTCATTATTTTGAGCCTATTGCGCACTTCTATTTCTACGGGGTAATGTAATTAGTTCAATAAAAGAGCCTCAGAAATTAGCTGTACTTTGTTACCCATTCTTAGGAAAGAAAATGTGTTGTTGAGTAGAAGATATCATTTCAGGAGAGAGGAGCTGCACTAGGATGTTATTTCGTACTTGTTTATTTCTCGTTATGCTTCTCTCTTTTTGGGAATCATGGCTACATTAAGCAAAATAAAAAATAAGGAATCATAATTATCTATTTTTCTGGGTCTTAGTATCTCATTTACATACAAATTCAAATAACAAAGAAGTGTAGAGCATATAACAATCAGCCATAACATTAACACTACCTATTAGCACTTTGTAGTCCATCTGTTGCTCTGTATACTCTGTTCATCATGTTCTTCAATGATCAGGACCCCATAGAGCAGGTGGATCATTCTCAGTGACACTGATGTGGTGGTGGTGTGTTAGTGTGTGTTAGAGCTGCTGATGTTGTTAAACACCTCAGTGTCACTACTGGAGTGAAAATAGTGACCAACCAGCCAACAGTGTCAGGACTAGAGGACCAACACAAACTGTGCTGAGCTGCTGTCTCTGACTTTACATCTACAAGACCAACAAGGTAGGTGTGTCTAATAGAGGACAGTGAGTGACACAGTGTTTAACATCTCCAGCAGCTCTGCTCATTCAACACACACTAACACACCACCACCACATCAGTGTCACTGAGAATGATCTACCTGCTCTGTGGTGGTCCTGATCACTGTAGAGCAGGGTGAACAAAGTCTACAGAGAAACAGATGAACTACAGTCTGTACAAAGTGCACCTGTAAGATCCATGTAGCTAAAATAGACAATGAGTGTAGATACAAGTGTTAATGTTATGGCTGATTGGTGCACATCCAAGATTTTTGTTATTGTTCTTTGTTTGATATACATTGGTAACCCTACTTACGAGTTTAATCCGTGCAGGAGCTGAGCTCGTTAGCTGGTTTGCTCGTTAGCTGGTTTGCTCGTTAGCTGAGTGCATTTTCCCCATAAGAATACATGTAAAACTGATTAATCCGTGTCAGCCGGCCAATATACAGTATACTTTAATATGCTAAATAATGTGTTTATATGGGTTTTTAAAAAATAAACGTGACGACGACGACACTCGTGTAGGCTGGCCGCTAATGAGAGGGAGACCGACGGCACTCGTGTAGGCTGGTGGCTAAGGAGGACAGGAGGACGGGCGTACATGTATGGCATGGTTACACTTATCATATGAAAAGTAAAAGTACAATTTATCTAACTTTCTTGTTCACTACCTTTTGCTACCTTAGCATCGCTTTAAACAGGCACTTTTACTGACCTCATCTTCTATTTTAGCATCTAGGAGATGCTACAACCGCAGCGCCCCTAGCGGTTTGGCATAATTGAAGAAATTTACTGAGCAATTAAATATAAAGCTACTCATTACTTGGAATTTTATTCGTTTCCTGGAACAAAAATATTTCGAGATCTCGACTCGTTACCTGGAATACTCGTTAATAGGGATGCTCGTAAGTAGGGTTACCACTGTATTTATGACAGAATATGTGGTTTGTTTGATGGAGAAGTAGTTTCAATTAAAGTTGTGCAGCCATGGTCTCAATGGTACAAAGTGGACATTACATAAAGTGACATCTCGCAATACTTTTGTTTGTTTTAATGTTGATCAGTTTGACTTCTAGCTCATGAAAATCAGAAATCAATGATCTCAAATCATGAATTGATTGTGAGTTTGAGTAAATGACTATAAACAGTATAAATACTGTGTAGAATCAAAATCCACTACTGCAAGAAAAATGTTGTTATAATAACACCACTTCTCACAGACACATACTGAAACATTCATTTATCCCCAGCAGATTTAATTAGGTTATGATTTCACTTAGTCTTAAAACCTCGGGGAACCTAAAATTGTGAGTGTTTTTAATTAGGTTAAAGATGTTCTTTTGGGCATGCATGTACCAAGTCCGTCTTGTATACTTATATAAGGAGTAATTGCTGAAACTATACAGGAACACATTTATCAAAATTACTTTGTTTCCACTTTGTCTTTGAGTCGAAGCAGAAGGTAAAATGTTGGAAAATGAAAGCAAAGCATTTTAAATCTTATAGATGTTGTTTGTTTTATTTGATTTACAAATGTCAGTTTAATATGCTCATTAGCACATCAGCATCATGCCCAATCAGATTTTAAAGTACTGAGAACATCTCAAAGGTTGTCAGTCTCCATGCCTATGTGTCTGTGAAGTTATGTCTCTGCCCTTTTCCTGCCCCGTCATGCCCACCTTGTTAGTACCCTCACCTGTTCACTAGCCTTTGTGTGTTAATCAAATTCCTGTTAAATACCCTTGTGTCTCTCAGTCTTGTTGCTGGTCATTGTTCTTGTCAGTCCATGTCTTTAGTGTATGCTTGTGCCATGTTTATCTGGATTATTCACTTTATTAAATATTTCACCTTCTCAGCTTTTGTGTCCACATTCCTAACATCGTGCCTTCGGAGCGTAACAAAGGTCATGGCTGTCAGAGCTCAGGTCAGTGCAAGCTTTTCATCCTGCAGATGTTTCCCCATTTCATCTGGATGGGTGTCATTAGGAAATATTACGATTAAATGAACAATAATTGACATCAGACAGTTTGCTATATTCTGTATGAGACGTAAAATGCCGTGCTTGATGCTGTGCAGTCACTTTTCCAACATTTTCACATTTTTAGGCTGCAATTCTTCAAAGAGTCTGTTAACCCTCTGAAGTCTGTGTTACCGCCTGCAATATTTTATCCAAAAAACAAAACTTAACATACCCTCAGAAAAAGGGTTTACTTTTCAAATACACAGGTTGAATCAAAATATGTTGTTAGCAGAGGCGATTGCTCCAAGACTGCAAGTGAAGCTCAGCTTCCCCTAAAATGTCAAAAAATAAGTGATCAATAATATACTGTTGTGTGTACATGTCATTGACTAAATATGCGCTACAACGCGCTCAACTTTTGTTCAGAATCAGCTTCTTATCACTGGTAACGACGCGGCTTTCCTCTCACTCATTCCCGCAGCTTCACAGTGCTTTAAACAGGGTGGACGCTCAGCGTCCACAGACTTCAATGGCAAAGCAAAGCGTGCAGCGAAACGAGACCAGTCATTGGATGAATCCTGGGCTTTGTCCCGCCCATCGGACGCTCAGCGTCTCTGGGGGTCTATGGGGCAGTGGGCTGGCCTCGGCTGGCCCGGACGCTCAGCTTCTGCTTGATGATTGGATGATCTCTCTGAGGCTGAATCCCTTTTTGATTGACAGCGAAATGAAAGAATCAGCAATCTTTTGGTGTAAACATCCGTGGGAACATTTTTAAATGTTCATTCTGTTCTGAGTTGAACCGAAGACTTACCTAATCCTCTAAGCTGCATTTTCTTTGTTAAAAACGACTAGCGACAAATCGAGCTTCTATTTCTGGTGTATTTTTTTTGTAGCTGCTTGTGTTTGGAGACTGACTTCTATCACTCCTTCTGACTTCTATCACTCTTTCTGATTTCTATCAAAGTTTCTGGCCAGCGGGTGCTGCTGAGCCTCTCCACCATCACAAAGCATTCACAGGCGGACACACTTCACACTAGCCTCGTGCCAGTCCCAGCTAGCGAGCTAGCAGGTGTAAAGAGCTTCTCCTGTTTTAAAGCAGCTCAAGTCTTACACCCGCAACACCATGAGCCAAGGCCGTTTAAGCAGCCTAGCTCTGCTGGCCATTGAGAGGACACTAGTCAAGTCCCTGGAAAAGACACCTTGTTGGTACGACAGGATCACAGATCATTTTCTTGAAAAGGAATGGAGGGTAGAATTTACGTATAAATAAACCGACACATTTTATGATGTATACCGAAATTGAGCTTCCTCTCCTTGAAAGACCAGCATCCGCCACTGGTTGTTAGGTATGTGTGAGAGGAGCATAAATAAGCAGAGACACATTTTTCAGCACGAGTCAGAGTACAAGCCATTTTTTCCAGCCCATTTACTCAGTCTGCCATTCATATGATAACAATATTGTCATGTAATTACAGATGATCCAGAGGAGGATTAGCAGTTGAGGAGTGTGTGAAAATGCCTATTTGGTCTCTATAAACAAAGAGCACTTCCATAAACAAAGACCTCTCACCTCTCACATATCTCATGAAAATCTAGGAACCACTGGATGACTGAAACACGTCACCTCACATTAGTTAAGCTTTAGAAATAAAACCACATACAATGTCTAAAAACTGTAATGAGCAATGTGTAGCCAACACCTCTGTTTATTCAGTTCTGAGCTCAAAAGTCTGAGCTAGAAATGTTTAGAGTGTGTTTTCACAAGATATCAGCACATCTGAAAACAGGTTTTTGGAAAGTTGGTAACACTTTATAATAACTTTCATTAATAAGCCATTAACTAATGATTAATAACTGTGAACAAATCATTAGTTCACGAGAGTTTGAACATGAACAAATGTTTATAAATTACAGTTCATGTAGTTACTAATTCATTTTTTTGCAGCTGTTAACAAATCATTAGTAAATCATTTGCTAAAAAAATTCTCATGAACTAATGATTTGTTCACAGTTATTAATCATTAGTTAATGAGCTATTAATGAAAGTTATTATAAAGTGTTACCAGAAAGTCTAAGTTTAGATCAGATTTAATCAAAACATATATGCATGACACTCTTACTGTTTTGACACTGTTGTTGCTGAGTTTATGCTGAACATAAGCCTGTGTAACACTTTGGAGAGAAAAGCAATTTTAGATGGGTGTAATTTGGAAAAAGTCTACATCGGAGATCCTGAAAACCCCCTCAGACTCCAGAGGGTTAAAATGCTTTTGATAAAAGCAAGATATCCATCTGAAGGTCCACCTTTATGTAAGTTTACCTCCAACACTACATCTTTTTCTGATAATCAAGAACGTCATTTATCAGATAAATCAACATTGAAGCTAAAGTCTGTGGATGCACTGTGTCTGCATTTAAATGATGGCACTATCCATCCATCCATCCATCTATACATCCAGCCAGCCAGCCAGCCACAGTATCTATCTATCTACTAGAAATTACAATATCAGAAGTTAATATTGTATGCTCTCACAGGCCCTGTAGCCAAACACAAACATTGTGACAGAAAGATGCATTGGAGGCATATTAAAGAAAACAACAATCTAAATTTGCAACACTAAGAGGGGTCCAAGTTTGGTTCAGGTGATCTACCACCATAAAGAGCTCAGGTCCAACCCTAATCTAACACACCTGATCCAAGTATTCAAAGCCTGCAGCAGCAGACAGATATTACACCCAGGAAGCAGATTCACAAAGTGCTTCTTTCTTCTTTCTAAACTTCAAAAACGTGACAAATTCTCTTCATTTCTTTCTTTACTTTTTTCTTAAGAGCAGGTGATGTTCTTGGGGAAAAAATATGTTCATAAATGTTTTTAGAAGAATAGACAAGGTAAGCTTCTATAGTTCTTTGTTAAACTAGACCAAGGATTTTGGCTATTTCCTGCTGAGTAGATTAACCTCATAAGCTTCTTGCAACCGCTGGTGCTCCCAGACGTACTTACACAAGAGTTTAAGAAGTTAAACTGAATATCAAGTATGTGTTCTTTTATATTCAAAATGTATCTCTTAATTGTTTATGATAATCCATAAAATACTCTCATTTGCATGACAAATGTTCTAAAATCTACAGAAATTGTTAAGAAATGCTTAAAAATTATAATAAGAGTAAGTTTTATTTTAGAATTGCATTGGTAGCACTTTCTATGATAGTCTTGTCTATAATATTACATAATAAAACATTCACAACATGTTATATTGCATGCATAAAGCATTGTAAACATGGCTATAAATATTTATTAAATGCATAATGTTCTAACTTTTTAAAATGATGCATAATGAATTGTTATAATCCTTCATAAGTGGTGTTCACATCATAACAAAGCAACTCGTGCATTGTGCACACTGAGCCATGCTGTAATTACTTTTAACCACTCGTGAATTACACTTGTCTTGATTATTATAGCAGCTTATAGTCCTTTATAATGTATAATAACATGTCTTTGTAAAGTGGTAGGCTTTTATAATGTTAATTTAAAAATTAGATATATTAGATATATAATATTATAGGCCAGTTAGAGGGCCTTATAGGTTACATTTGTGAACTTAAAATAAAGTGAGGGATGTTTTAGACAAAATAAAGTTAGTTTAAAACAGTGCTTAGGATTATTTCATGCACTGACAATGCTACTCAATCTGCCTTTTTCCACTTAAGAAACATTAGTCATGTTAGACCAGACATGAGTCTACATTAGGAAACTGATGCCTTTGTTTTCTCACGGATCAACTATTGTAACTCGCTGTTCAGTGGGCTGTCAAAAACATAATAAACAAACTGTCCAGAGTCCTAACAGCAACATGTACAAAACACATTACATCATTTCTAGCATCTTTACCCTGGCGTCTCTTTTAGGATTGATTTTAAAGTACTGTTACTGGTTTTTAAAGCTCTACATGGATCAGCACCATCCTACATTACAGACTGTCTATCTCTGTTCCAGGCTGTTCTTTAAGATGTAGAGCTGCAAGTCTGCTTAACTTACTAAAAGCAAATAAGAAGAGGAGTGAGGAAGAAGCTTTATGATTCTTATTTCCTATATTATATATATTTCTAAATTCTTACATCTATGTTGATTTTTATTTTGTAATTTCATTTTATAGTTTTATTTGATAAATTTTGTAATTTATGTTTGTTTGTTTTTACCTTTTTCTTTGTGTTGAAGCGCTGTGTGAATCACTTTGAGCTGCATTTATGTATGAAAGGTGCTATTTAAATTATTATTATTAGTAGTAGTACACAGTAAATATGCCAGTGTTAAATCAACACTATTAGAGTTAAATCAACACTGAGGGTGTCAAAATGTAACACTCCCAGTGTTAATTTAACTCTAATAGTGTTGATTTAACACTGACAGATTTACTGTGTAGTAGTAGTAGCAGTAGCTGTAGTAGTATTAGTAGTAGTAGAAGTAAATACTAAATAATAAACAGCATTAGCAAACTAGTAGCAAAACCTCCACTGACCTACAGAGGATAAGAGGTAGTTGACTTTAGTGATTATAAAGTACATTTTTCCTTAAATCATAAAAACATTTCAACTAATGTCAAACGTTTACTGCAGTTATGAGCCATGATGATAATCTAAAATATAAATATCAATCTATTAATGATGAAAGTCTAGCACTTTACTCTGACATGTTATAATTAGGGCTGTCGAAGTTAACAGGATAATAACACATTAACGTGATCTCAACTTAATATGATTTTAAAAAATAGTACTGTTAATGCAAATACTATTTGTCCCTGCTAGTCATCTGCAGTGGTGGACGAAGTACACCAATTATGTACTTGAGTAAAAGTACAGTTACCTTGCATTGAATTTTACTTAAGTAAAAGTATTCACCTCAATTTTTTACTTGAGTAGAAGTACAAAAGTAACTGCCTTCAAAAATACTTAAGTATTAAAAGTAAAAGTAAAAACTTTTTTTCTTAGCATCACATCAAAACCCCTAGGCCTACTCGATCAACAGGTG